>NDFZ01004421.1:0-47930 GCA_002192655.3 Mamestra configurata
TACTCCGACAAACCGACACTCGAAGGGGTCTACTGTGAAAAACGTGATTGTTTAAAAAAAAATATGATTGCTTTTAATAACATATTTTTATACCAAGTACATTTAAAAAATAAGTCCTAATTGCAAGACGCAAGAGTCTCGCAGGCTTGGTCTTGTTCTTGCTTAAATCTTGCACAGTCAGTCTTGGTCTTGGTCTTGCTAAAATTAGGAGGTCTTGGTCTTGGTCTTGGTCTTGCAAAAATGCAAGAACAAGACCAAGACCGATTTTGGGCAACACTACACCCAACACTCGCCGTCCGCAGACCCGCGCCTACGGTGGCCGGGGATCGCCCTGCGACTCCCGAAGTCCCGACGCCCGGAGCGTTTTTTCTGTAGTGGCGGTTGGGGCGAAGGCCTTGTCTTTCCCTCGCGCGGCCCGCCTCTTCCTTCGCTAGCATTACTGCTCGAATACACCTAGCGTAAAAGTTTGTTAAGATGGAAAAATCTTTCTTACTCTTTTAGGCAAAAAATACTGAAAAGATTTTGTCAATACTTTACAGTTACATCGCTTATACATAAGAATAACACATTGGCAAATGTGCGGCAGCTAGTTCGAACATTTAAATACGATAAAGAGATAGCTGTTTTAAAGAACAGTGTATTTAGCTTGAATTTTACAGTTGTCCTCAAACATAAAACTTTTTGTTTCTTCACTGTATTTTACCAAACAGTCTAGTACGGTAGAGTAATATCTTTCAGAAACAATACAATTCCTTCCTACCCCGTTCAAAGAGAATTAAAGAAAATCCTTCAATTCGAGAAAATGGCCGCAAACTGAAAGAAAATACTGGAAATAGAAGTGAGCGGGGTACGGTTGTATGTTTGTGGTTCCGCAGCGTGGAATTATAAGGAAACGTTGTTGTACCACAACCATTGAGATATGGTTAAGTATCTGCAGTATTTCCAGCATATACATACAATTCTAGCGACCAAAATAGTCAAATTACTCTTCTTTATTTTTTTGCCGACCAATGTTGCCATATTACTTAAATGTAATTGTTTTTTTAGGCTCTTAGCGTAGGAACTTTTCCGGAAAAGTAGTAATATTATAGCAATTTCTAAATAAGTACAAGCAATGTTGCTGTCCGATTTGAAGGTTTCGATACATAGACAATGAAATGAAGAGGATGTAACGGCGCAAATATAACAACCTTATTGAGAGCTATATATATTTGAGCCGTTTGGGGTTGAAACATTAGGCCCATGCCGAGCCGAGCCGGATCGAGTGCTCACCGAGTCTATCGGGACATCAGCAAACAACTCGTCGACCGTTCACGTGACCGGAGGGCTGGGCTTTTCTTCGGCCAAAGGATCAGCATTGCCATTCATCGCGGCAATGCTGCCAGTGTTCTGGACACTTTTGACAGCGATGTGGATGAATTTTTTGATGCCCAATGATTTTTTATGTTTTCATAATTTCGCGATTGTTAGTCTAGTTGTAATTAGTTATTACTTGTACATATAATTCGTTAAATTGTGAAATAAAATCATATTTTAGAGGATATTAAACTTGTCGATGACGATGACATGCCCGCTACTGAAAAAACTGACCGGACAGACTTATGTGAAAGAAGAGGCCTCTGCCCTAGATTGAGACAGAATTAAGAAAGCTAGCAAAAAAAATAACATCATGCATGTACAGACGTCATGATACCCGAAACTGACAAATTTTCCCAATAAACTTTGAACCTAATCATTTAGCGATAGAGTTGAAAATCGATGTATTGAAGAAATTTGACAGCTTCTTGTAGCTTGATGTGCTGACGTCTGTACAATTTTTTTTTACTTTTATCTAATAATATAAAACACAAAAAAATCTACCTGTCTGTCATAGAAATTATCCAACCGATATGCCCGAGACGGTTTCATTAAAAAGGCAAATGCAAAGCTGGTCTCAGATCACTAAAACGGGATGTGCCCGTATTAAGTCGCGGGCAAAAGCTAATATGTTCTAATGTTAATAATTAAAGGAAAACAATTATACGTTTTCACTGACAGTATTTCGCACAGTTTTGTTATTAACTAACAATTAAGTCGTGAACACTCGAATTTAGAGAAATTCTATTCTTAAAATATGAACAGACATTAACTACATTAATGTTTTCAAAAATTGGTAACACAAGGTATGTCATTCACAAATTCACAGTACCCTAATTCAACTATTCTGAACAGTTTATTTGCCATATGCTAATAAGATAGTAGATCCAAACTGAAACCAGATTTACAGGCTTCAACTGAGAATGCCAAATATCCGCCAACAACGGCCTTGAATAATTCAATAGATGTATTACAGAGAACTTACAGGGTACTGATATAGGAAAGGCGGAGGCGATAGCGGGTAGCGTTAGAAATATAACCATTTTAAACGAATTAATGCCAATGATTCTAAGGATTGATTGGCGCTTAATTAAGTGTCTTTTTTATTTACTCACAGCCAAGTCACTGCGGGGTGCCAAATGAAAGCCAGTACTAGCACTCTGATGCCCAGTAATTGCGGAATTTGATCAAAATATGAACGCCTACCGTGAATATCATAGCAAACACTTGCATCATTACACATTTAATTATAAATATAATGCTAGGCCCTCTACCTGTCATAACGTTTTTTGTCATATTGTAGTCTGGTATATTTTATTAAAATAGTTAGTTCATTAAGTATTGCTTTCCTTATTTCTACAATAGAATAGAATAAAACTCTTTCGCTGTGGGTGCACCCAGCACAGTTCTTTACTACGATTATTATTTCCTTTACTTTGTCTTTGTTGCTGTTGTGTTGTCTGTGTCGAATGTAAGTTTTCTAGTCTCGGTATTCTATATTCTCATGAGACTGCTATTAATGAAGTTGTCTATAGACGACTTAGCGTTACTACTAACTGTGTAACTTAGCGCCTACGTGTGTAAGTGGCGACGCCCGCAACTGCTAAACGTGCCTGTGACTAGAACCAATCTGCTGGCGAAAGCACCTCTGCTGACCCCTCACGCGAACAATCCAGGTGGTGAACGAAGTCCATGAGAGACTGGATATTTTTTTATACAGTTATATTGAATTAAGTTAGTTATGTAAGGTTATAAGAGTATAATGTTATATTTGATGTTAGGTATTTAACGTTAAATAAGTTGATTTTTAAGTTGAATTATTGTTAGTTCTTTAGCAAATAGTATTTAGATTATTTTATTTAAAATTATTATGCACCAATGCCGCCACATGAAAAACTAAGAAGCGAAATTTTTACGGCAACAAAAAGAACCGCAGCGCCATCTACGACGAACTAACATCGAAATCCTGTATCGCGCAAGCAAAGTTCTCCGTGCGATTTGAACATATACAACAGTCCGAATATCAACTATCGGGCAGTTGCCCACCAGACACAACAACTGTCTGGTCGGAGGATCCTCCCATTTTCAGTGGCTGTATGCGGGACTTTACTCTCTGTACCGCATACCTCTATACACCTATGAATATATTAGATTAGTTAATGTATTACACATATTAGTTGACAAGTACACTGTACTATTAGGTTAAGTCCTGTAATGATGCTTGTAAGAAGAAAAATAAATAAACAACATAGATTTGCGATCACTCGGTTTATCTCAGGTTTTACTCTACGCTCATGCACTGCATTGCTACCTAACCAGTCGACGTCAAGTGATCGCCTCGAGAATCCCTTTCCTGTATACTTACGAGGCCCTCAACGGTTTCACCACCCGTGTATGGTCCGAGGCGGCCATTATTTACCCATTTCTTACGATACACGTCATAGGATCCGGTGTTAGGGTGAATCTTCCCATGGATACGTTCGATTTTATGATACACACTATCATAGGGATGATATGATATTTGGGTTTGGAATCTGGAGCGAGTTTCTCGTAAATTGCAATGACTGGCTGTTTTTGAAGGCTTACATTATTTAGTTGAAGAACTAATATTCTAACAACATAATTATATGATTTAGAAGACTTCGTTTCTAAATACCATGTCCCTTGCTAGCAAACTTAATTTTATCTCTGCTGGTATTGCTTTGTTGTACCTATTAGTATATAAGTGTGTGCTGTATATTAGTGTAATTTTGGGTACATTGTGCTCACATAATATAATCAATTGATCAATGTACCTATGTATTCAAAATATTGTAAAATTTATATATTTGAAAAGAGTAACTATGGAGTTTCTTGTCCGTTCTTCTCCATAAGAATTAACTTTTTGCGAATAGACAACTAAAGTCACTCATATTTTAATTTTAAACTGTAATTTTGACGTTCAAAAGTGCCTTTTAATGATTATGTTGTTTAATTTTTTTTTCTTCTCTCGGCAGTCTACAAATTATCCATTTAAAGGGCACTTTTGAATTGGCACGGTCGGTCAGTCTTAAAAACATGAAGCTATTTACACGTTCCAAAGCGAAGATCTGAATAAGAACGTGCAAGAAACTCCATGGATACTCTTTTAAATAAGTAAATATTAAGACTTTGCCATCGCCCGCCATTCGTCCAATCCCCGGCCACCCGGCAAAGTCTAATTTGTTTTGATATTTTTTTGTTACATGCGATTATAAACAGGTTAAAATTGGGTAAATGTAAAACAAATAAAAACAGAATGTTCATTACTGTATGGAAATTCTCCATACCTTAGTTTCACCCCTATTAATAACAACTAAAAAAAAATAGTTTTTACAGAATAAAAATATTGTACTACCAAATACCTAATGGTTTCAGCTAAGAGCAAAGAAATTTATTTTTATTGTTCAAAGAGAGTACAATTTCTAGTAATGCCACACTTAGCGTTAATGACTGGCATTTAGCACCATACAGCGTAAAATATGGAAAAAACCGGCCAAGTGTGAATCGGACTCACGCACGAAGGGTTCAATATCTATAAAAACGGCAAAAAAATCATGTCTGTTGTATGGGAGCCCCCTTAAATATTTATTTTATTCTGTTTTTTTATTTTTTTTTGTTATAGCGGCAACAGAAATACATCTGTGAAAATTTCAACTATCGAACTATCGCGGTTCATGAGATACAGCCTGGTGACAGACAGACAGACGGACAGCGGAGTCTTAGTAATCGGGTCCAATTTTACCCTTTGGGTACGGAACACTAAAAAGTAACTATGATAACATTATCCATAACTTTGGTGAACAAACCTATAGACAATATGGCGACTGCATGATGATAAATTAGACTTTTAGCGTTAATGGAACCCAAAGAGAAAACTATTGTGGTATCTGGACAGAACCCAGCCAAATGGAATGATTCTAAGAAGGGGTCAGTGAAGATTTTTTGTTCAATCTTAGGGACCTTGCACATTAAGCAGCTACGGCCAGGTTTGATGACAGTCATACTTGTCTTTTAAAAGCGCCTACTCGTAGTTTGGCCGCAAGTAGTCGCAGCTCGTCGTAAAAGAAATTCCATCTGAGATAACGATCCGCGAAATGATAGTCACGAGGAATTATAGAATAGAATACAATTTCTCTTTATTCGAGTATCCATAACTCAAAAACTGTTAGTAGAACTTACGACTATGTTAGTTAGCACTGGTATAAACAAACAACACAACAAATAAAGGTGGATCACTGCTACGATAACCCTTGATTAATTGCACAACAGCGACCCATATAAATATAGTCCAGGCAACTTGCAATCATGCTTAGAATACTGTTGGTACCGCTTTAAATCCAATATCTTTTGGACTTTTGACAGTTGTTATCGCTGAATAGAATGTTAGGTACATTGTGTGCAACTTGAAGTGTTTTTGGCGGCCTAGTGTGTAATGGTTAATTAGAGCGTTTATAACGTACCTACGGCATTTCATATAAACTTTCAAGTCCTTGTTTTTCGAAATGAATGAACCGATTTTTATGAAACTTCATACGGATACATAAGTCTAAAAAGTTAGTTACGTACATTTTCGAATCCATATAAAATAATATAGCATTTTATGTGCATTTTGGTATATTTCCGGAATCGATGTGTGGCCACTGGTTGTGGTCACTACTACGTAGTGTGCAAGGTGCCTTAGCGCTGATATGGGTCTCCCAAAAGAAAGGCCGCTAAAAGAAAAGTGTTCACTTTAAAAAGTAAAAGGTCCGGGAAATAATAAAGTTCGCTTTTTATGTGGGATGACAGTAAGGGCACATAATCTGGAGAGGATTGAGTAAATGCTTGAGTTCTTTGTATAGGACAAAACGCATTATGAAGCCAGTTGTTTATTTTAGCCCTGAAGGTCATTTTACAAGGTCAGTGTGCATTTTGAAATACGTGATGAATGACCACATACATACATATAACTTGCCATAATTTACCTCCTTAGTGTCGATCTTTAAGAAAAAGGTTTTATGTTGGTTGCCCCCAATTGTGATTTAACTCAAATTCGAGGCAGTCATTGCATTGATATTGTTACGCGCCAGAATTAATGTCGGGTACATTAAGTTACTACTAGCCCCATCTATTATCGAGTAGCGGAACTAGTAGAGTTAAGTACCTTCTAGACATTTCTTTGCCAGAACATTCTACACTTCTCCATATCTGGTCAGTCGGTAGCGGTAGTTACGAGTACATTCCCGATGTTTCGAGAATAGAAGTTTCTAGAACTAACTGTCCTATATAAGGAGTGCGTAGTCCGCGACCATGGCAGTATTGGATTAGCGATACAAGCGAATACTTCGGAAGCGATCTTCAAGTGCCAATAAAGTGATCAGTGGTGAACTTGTGTTTAATAATTAGTGAGTTTAAAGTTGTAATTAGTGTTTTTAAATTAAAGTGTCATTTTGGTTATTTAATCGGCTGTTTTTATTGTCACGAACCCCAAGCTCGTAACAATATAATCAACAGGAACCAATGACGCGTTTCAAAGCATAGGTAGGTGCACCACAAAGGATAAGAACGTGCACCAAACTCCTTGGATAGACACTCTTTTTCATAAGGTTTTTAGTGTACGGTATTGAAACATTTATTCATCATCTTCCTGCCCTGATTCCATGTTACTCGTGGCCGGCGCAACACGTTTTTTTCTTCCATTCTGTCCTGTCAGCCGTCACGCTATCACTAACTCCTTTTCTTTCATATCACTCCTAACACAATCCATCCATCTTTTCTTTGGCCTGGCCTCCATCCATCTATCAACATTTATATTCATAACTCTTTTAGTTACGTGCATTTCATCTCTCCCCTTCACATGACATTGAAACATTCATTAAATTAATAGTTTAATTGGTTGCCTAGCCTTTTCATTGAACTGTGCCGCTGCTTAATTAGCGACATAAGTGACATGAGCAAGTCAAGATGTCACATTAGCCGCTTAAAAATTGGCGCAATTAAATGAAAAGACTTTTAATGAAACGGCTGATGTACTATAAGGTAAATATCCTGGCCATGTTATTAAAAACTTGTCCACTAAAACACTATCAAACCTTAATGTTTCCTGTCCCCACTATCCCAACATTTTATAACAACCATAACGAAGGTTACTTGACAAATAACCACGATTTTATTACGATTTTTTTACCCATGTGCCCCAAAAATGCCTTTGTTAGCCAAATGTATAGAAATCTTATATTTCAGAGATTTAGCTCCTGTCAAAAGAAGTATGTTGACCCTGAATATATTTCACTTATGATACCGAGTATGTATTGGCTAAGGAAAATCGCCAGTACTTAGAATGTTGAAAACTGGATAGGAAAGTAATGTTAAGCGTTCACCTTTGTGTTTCATCAGCTAGGGAAAATTATTTTGCGGCCATAAATCTACCTTTGTGTGTTCCTCAGCTTACTATGCATTTTTTATGATTACTTTAGATAGGACACAATTATTTTACCCAATCTTTCACTAACTCTACTAACACTATCGACATTTCTGACTACCTACTATTCATCAAGTTCTGTGATCGAACATTTAAGCATTGACTGTGTGAAGGGGAAATTATTTAATGGCTTGGTAATGTACATGTAGTCGAATAGTCCTTTGTTCTCGAACAAAATAAAACATATTGATGCAAGGTTTCTTAAAATTAAATCAAATCAAACTTTAACAGAATTTAATTTATAGTTTATTTAATTTTAATGCCAAAGGTCAATAAAAACACTTCCAGTTTTTCTACAATCCAAGCCACTACAGCCATTTTGATGCCAAAAAAGGCATAGAGTACATAGCAAAGTCCCCTCCTATATACAAACAATTACATTAAGTGTTTGGCATTCCGCCAACCCCACTATTAATGCTACAGATTTATATTACGATAATCTGACTAGTTAATTACTGAAGGATACTTTGCCTTCATTGAGGAAGACTGCCATTTGGTGTCTTAATGAGCGTTCAGATCAATTTTGTTTGAAGGTCGAGAAACTTTGGCACGTTGGAAAGTTTTGTGAGCTACGCGTTGTACAGTCAAGGAACTTAATTATGGGGCAGATTTAAATTCAGTTGAAAGAAACTTCGTATGGCAAAGAATACCTGTTGTGGTGTTTGTGATATATAAGATACTGGCGGTCCCGACAGACGTTGTCCTGTCCGAACGTTTGCTTTGTGTATGACGAAAAATTATAGAAATCGATTGCAGCGACACCTAAATGGGTGGCTAAATAATAACAGCCGCACGGGTCGATCTTCAAGGTTAAGCAATGCTTGCCGGGGTTGGTTGCGTGTGGATGGGTGACCATATTAACATACCGAGACTCCTCCGTGCCTCGGAAAGCACGTTAAGCCGTTGTAGATCTTTGGCAGTCGTTACGGATAGTCAGAAGCCAGAAAATCTGACTACAGTCTTGCCAAGGAATACCGTGTTACCCAGTTAATGGGTAATTGAGGTCTGGTAGGCAGCCGCTCCACGTAAAATACTGGTATTCAGCTAAATCGGGTTTGACTAGAAGCCGACCCCAATATAGTTGGGAAAAGGCTAGGCAGATGATGACGATTACACCGCCTCCTACCGGGTCCAATTGTTAATCTAAACCATTTTCGAATCCCCTTGAACACACACAAAAAATTTCATCAACATCGGTCCAGCCGTTTTGGAGGACAGACATACACACGTACACAAGAAATATATATAGACTAGTGGTCCCAGCGAACTTCGTACCGCCTCATAATACATTTTTGCCGTGTTATGTTTTTGTCATGTATCAGAAATAGCGTTGTATTCGAAAATGATTTTTGTACATATTTTTTTTCCAATGTGTTAATAGTTATTCTGCTATTCGGAGCAAAGATCGGTCCAGTCGTTCTTGAGCTATAAATGGTGTAACTAACCCGACTTTGTTTTATATAAGTATATAGATATACAGTGTAACAGTAGACGCAAAACCAGAGGGGATCATTGTACTCATTATTATGACAAATCGCAAAAAATATCTATTTTATTTAAAGTGCATTTTGTCGAGTTATGCAAACATAAATGTATGGGGCGGATACATATTTAGTTCATTTTTGGTCCCATAGTAAAAGTTAGCACAATTAACCCTTTTCAGGTTTCGCATTTTTTGTCACTTTTTAGGGTTCCGTACCCAAAGGGTAAAATCGTAAAGTCGTCCGTCTGTCTGTCCGTCTGTCACCAGGCTGTATCTCATGAACCGTGATAGTTAGACAGTTGAAATTTTCACAGATGATGTATTTCTGTTGCCGCTATAACAACAAATACTAAAAAAAAATTAAAAAATAATGGGGCTCCCATACAACAGACATGATTTTTTGCCGTTTTTAGAGATAATGTACGGAACCCTTCGTGCGTGAGTCCGACTCGCACTTGAAAGGTTTTTTATTGAATACTCTCTACTACTGCACACCTTAACAAATTAAAAATATTAACAGTTCAGATAAACAGAATGTTAAAATGAGCGATCACCTTGGTTTCATTTTACGGTCAATTTAAGCTGATAAGGATTTCATTTGCTTATCAATAAAGTTCCTTGACTCAAACTCAGAGTATTTGATTCAATCAAACCAATTACAGTAAGAATTGCTTGTATCTTGGTGGAGAAGAACGAGAAAAGCGCCCTCTAGAGACACTCTTGATCAAAATGTTGCATAGATTTTACTTCAGAATAGTATTCTTGAAGGTAACATTCCATTCAAAATTAAAGTGCTGGGCAATTGCAATTTCTAACACATTCTATAGCTCTTTAACTGGCTTTCTCGCACACTTGTTTCATGTATTTTCTTTTCGGAATCTAAGTTTAATAAACGCTTTCTTTGGCCATTTAGAAACCATTACTTAAAAAATTATCTCCGATTACTTAAAAAATAAGTACCTGTGATGCGAAAACAGTAACGTAATGTCGAATATAAATCAATACTCCCATACCTACCATACTCAATTACTCATGATTTAAATGCGAAGGTAACTCTGTCTATTTGTTACATCTTCACATTGCGGTTGAACGGTTTAGATGAAACTTGGCACTCGGGTATAACATGTCCTGAAATAGGACATACGATATTTTTCATTCCGAGAGTGCGTTCTGTTAGGAAACATTCTGATTTTCACGCGGGCAAACCCACTTATGACTTCTTCCGCTCTGGGTGGAGCGGAAGGGCGTGTCAGACTCTTACTGGCTAAAACCCATCCGTGTTCCTTCTTTGAGTTCCAGGGCTGCGGCCGCAGTGACTCTTTCGAACAAGTTCCGCAACCTAGGCAGGCTCTGGCCCTAACGGGCCCCGTCTCCTATGCTGGCATCTCTTTGAGGCGCGCGTGGAACACAACCCGGGCCTACAGCTCTACTATAACGTGCTAATGCCATCCAATTCCGATGATATAAACGGGATAGTGCTATTCGCTATGTATAGCTCCGTCTCCCTCTTAGAGCGGAACAATGATCGTTTTAAGGTGAAAGCGCCAGGGTAGACCGCGAAATTCAAATTTTCTTATGTTTTTGCAATTTGCAAGTCAGTGTCAGGCTGCATGTTGAAGAAAATATGATTCGCGACAGTAACACATATTTATTTACAGAATTATAATTATTAAAATCATCAATACAACTCTCTAAGTTCATTTAACTCGATTGAATGGTTATTTCATAAAAAAGTTATTCAATCGAGTTACTTGAATGACACAACCTGTATTGATGATTTTAATGATTATAACTCAGTAAAGCCATAGTTGTTACGGTCGCAAATCGTTTTTTCATCAACATGCAACCTGACACTGACCTGCAAAATGCAAGAAACGAATAAAAATTTGTATCTCGCGGGCTACCTTCATATTGTGATGGGACAGCGAGCCACCCAACGCTCGCCGTCCGCAGGCCCGCGCAAAGCGACTTACCTACATGTTCAAATTCAACTCACCAAGCAGACGTACAACACTAGGGCTCACTTGACAAATTCTAAGTCTCGATAGTGTCACCAGGATTTGTTACAAGACCAATAACGAATAGGAGTTCAGGCGCGACAGAGATTGATTATAAGTCGTTGGTAATTTGCTTTAGCTCTGGAAATGTATGAATATTTCATAGAGGGAACTTGTGGCTCGCGCTGAATAAATCATTGCATCATCAGGGCATTGGCAGTCAGATGCAATATGTTGGCGCGCAGGTTTGCGAGGTGCACAAAAGAGGTTAAAATTACTCTGTTTAAGGCGTATTGCCAGACAATGTACACTTGCAGCCTGTGGGTCCGCTATACGCAGAAGGCTTTCAGTGCCCTGCGGGTCCTCTACAATAATGGGTTTAGGATGCTGATGGGGTTGCCGCGATACTGTAGTGCGTCAGGGATGTTTGCGGAGGCCAACACCGATGGCTTTTGGGCTATTGTGCGCAAAAGAGTGGCCTCTCTGATGTGTCGTGTGCGGGGCAGCCCCAATGGCCTTCTAAACCCTATACCAGAAAGGGTGGAGTGCCCTATTGTGCGGCACTGGAATAGGGTGCATAGTGTGAACGTTATCAAATATAATTTAAGGTAAATAAATAAGTAGTTTTAAGGTACTAACATAGTTTTTAAGTCTTACTAATCATTTTATATGGAATTTTGTTCTGAAAATTAAATTATTATTATTATAAATGTATGTATGGTAAGCTGGCTTATTATGCGGAACTTAGAATGCAGAGTTTAAAATCTAATGTCAATGTTTTTTCAATAATGGGCCTTAGTCTGGATTCATTGTAAATCTACAGTTATAGGTTCGACCCCAATGACTCATCTAGAGTAAATATATTCTAATGGAAGTATGTTATTGCATGCTTTCAATTGCATTTTTTTTTAGAGTACCGTAAGCTTTAAAATATGCAAAATAGTTCCGGGATACCGCGAAATCCGGAAATGCATAGCTAATGAAAATTTACGAATAAATATAATTTAGGTATTATAAATTAATCGATTTCATAGTATGAAAGTGGCTCCGTAAAACGATATGAGTAATAAAAAAACAGATTTTGGCGGTACTATATTTATCATTAATTATATTTCTAGCGGCTCCACCGCGTTAATATCGAAAATTATCCCAAGATAACATACTCCCGGGATAAAAAGAATCCTGTGTGTTATTCCAGACTATAATCTACCACTGTGCCAAATTTCATCAAAATCCATTCAGTATTTTTTGCGTGAAAGAGTAACAAACATCCATCCATACTTACAAACTTTCGCGTTTATAATATTAGTGGGATATGATACTAATCTATACTTCATTAGTATAGAAGTATAGATTAGTATAGATATCACCTTTCCTGTCGTGACTTGCTTTAGGTATCAGTTTGGTAAATACCTAATATACGTAAGGTAGGTAGATTTATGTACCTATACGATTAAAGTAAAAAAAAACACTTAATATTAAGTATCTATTCTAATCACGATACAAAATTGCATTACACATTAAGCCAACACCTCGCAGTAATTCAATATACGGGAATTTATGTATCCGATATTTTTATATACAAAACTGCATTCCATAATAGCCAACACCTCTTCTTTAAGTATATAAATATGTATCCGATTATCTGATTTTATCATATCTCATCCCGGGCTTTCAAAATAATTTGTTTAGTTAAATTATGTAAGCTATTGTACTATCACATGTACGATAATTGTTCAAAATAAGCGATTAGACAATAATAAAAAAATAGTAAAATATAACATAACAGCACCGGCCAAATATAGACCGCCTGCCTCCACCTCCGCAGATTTAAAAGCGTGATGGTAAATAACTAGGAAAAACTATACCTACCTAGATTCAACCATTACTAGAGGTGCTAATGAACTCGAAACGTATCGGAATGATTTATAAAGGTTTACAGAACGCAAAAGCCCGCATTATTTAGTTCAAGATTCAACAAATATTAGGTATATGTATTATTATTTCAAGTAGGATTATAACGTGACCTCGACTTCGCCTGCGCTAATGCGGAACATTCGCAAGTTATCGACCTCTGCCTTCGCATTCCACGCCCGCTGGAATGTTTTAACGAAGTTGTGCCTAGCGGAGCTCAGTTTACGGTTTATAATCGCATGCGACGCCGCGCGCGACGGCACATGCGTGAACGAGACATCGTCTGTGGTGCGGGAGCGGGAAGCGGGGCGGGAAGGGTCGTAACCGTCACTCGGCTCTCTCAATATCGTGTAGTTTAGTCGCGCAGTGAATTTGTTTAGTTAGCTTTTTTTTATAAATAAGTTGTGCCTTTATATACAGTTTAACTTATTCCAATCGCGTTATGAAGCCTAAAAGCAGTGATATTTGGAATTACTTCGTAGAAGTAGGTGAAAATTGCGTAAAATGCAAAATCTGCTTCAAAAACTATTCAAATAAGGGCCGGTCTACAACTCCACTTAAAGGTCATTTGAAGGCTATGCATAAGGAACAATATGAAGAATTTTGTATATTGGATGAACAGCGAGAAACAGCTGTGAATAAAAAACCGTCTGCTGTGAAACGATCTTCAATCTCACCACCTTCCGTGCAGCATGTAGGCAGACCGAAAACAAGTGATATTTGGCAGTGTTTTGAAGAAATAGATGAAAATTTTGCTAAATGCAAAATCTGTTACAATAACTACTCCAGAAAAGGGCGAACTACATCTTCATTGAAAGGCCATTTGAAATCTATGCACAAAGAAAAATATAAAGAACTTTATGAAGTGGAAGAACAACTAGAAATAGTAGAAGATGAGATACCATCAGCATCTACAGTGACACCATCAAAGCAAACAAACAAGCAGAAAACAAGTACTGTTTGGCATTATTTTAAAGAAATAGACAAACATTTTGCAGAATGCCAAGTATGTTTTAAAAAATATTCATGGAAAGGACGAACAACAACTGCATTGAAAGGGCATTTAAAGTCTATGCACAAAGAAAAATATGACGAATTTTGTGAAATGGAAGAACAAAAAGAAATAGTTGAGATTGAAACGTCATCAACAGAGACATCATTTCAGCAAAAGACCAAAGAAGAATCTAAAAAAAAAATTCAAATGTGGGATACATCACATGTTGTAGCAAGAAAAATAGACGATTTGATCGGAGAAATGATTGCATTACAGAATCTAACGCCCGATTTTGTTGAAGGCATTGGTTTTCAACGAGTAATGCAAATGGTTATACCAAATTACAAGTTGAGAGGCCGTAAATTTTTCACTGACCATATTTGTGAAGAAATATATCCGAAAATGGCAAGAAAAGTCGGAGAAATTCTCAAACAATTTCCTAAACTATCATTCACCGCTGATATCTGGTCGCAGCCTCTTGGTAATGTTTCACTTTTAGGCTTATCGGCACATGGGATCACCAAAGACTTCACTCGAAAGCAGGTTCTTTTAAAATGCTGTTCACCATACAACCGTCATACTAGCGCTGATGAGATTTGTCACAACTTCCGAATGATGCTGCTGGAGTGGGACATCCAAGACGAGCAGTTGCATTGCTTCATTCGTGATGGCGGATCAAATAGGATTAGATCAACCCATCAGGCTTGTAAAATATCTGAAGTAAATTGCACAGTCCACACACTACAGCTTTGTGTTCGATCTGCTCTAGAAAATAAAGAATTAAAGAACTTAGTTGAAAAATGCAACAGGATTACGATGCATTTTAGATACTCTCAAATAGCTAAAGACGAGCTGATACAAATTCAAACAGAACAATTAGATCAACCTGCACTTCATGTGATCCAGAACAGCGTTACCAGGTTTGTTTTTAATCAATATGACCAATTTGCAAAAACCAGCAATAATTATATCTCTTAAGGTACAATTCCGAGCATCTCGTGCGACAAAAGGAGTATGAGAATGTATGGCGCCGTTCCCGAGGTCTGCGACAGACGCGTGCGGCGACTTCGGGAGCGGTGCCATACATTTTCATACTATATCTATCGTCGCATCTATCGCATGCGAATGTCGCGCGCGGCCGCGATCAGCCGCGATGCACGGAGTAGGGAGGTTGCCTGGGTTGAAAAAATATGATTATTATTTAGTCTTTCAGTTAGGTTATCGAAAAATATTGGATACGTATTTTTTTATTATATCAAATCAATAAAAAATTACTAAGATAAAACGCATCACAGATAAGTAGTGGGGGCTTGGAACGTCACTTTCCAGTAAAAAGTGTACTGGTAAGGGACGTCACACGATTTTCAACGCACTGTATCGTCTTTATTTTTTGTTTACTTGACAAAAGAAAAAATACGTGTCCAATATTTTTTGGAAATCTATCTGACGGACTAATTTGATTATTTTATTCAAATACCCTATTGTACCTTTAAGGTAAAAACTAAAAAAATCATGTGTTTTTTTGCAATTTGCAGGTCAGTGTCAGGTTATAACTTGATCAAAATATGATACGCGACAATTAGAAGTATGTATTACATAATTATAAACATAAGAAAAATCAATACATCGCTCTAACTTAGATTCGATGCATATTATCTACTTATCTAGATCTAATCTAACTAATATGTATCAAATTTAAGTTAGAGCGATGCATTGATTGACACAGACCAGAAAATTGCAAAAAAATAATAATTGCGGGTTACCACTACAGATGGGTTAAACTTTTACTCCCCACGGTGTTTATATTTCGAAATGTGAATAGAATAACCGGTTTGAATGAAACTAGGTACGCATACACAAGAACCTAGGTCTAAAAAGTTAAATGAGGTGGAAGAGGTCTTAACTAAATGAATTAATGACATTCATAACGCAGGCAGAATGCAAACATTTTTTTTTAATTTATTTCAGATGGAACAGCACTTTTTATATGATCGAACGACTGTTGATGATCAAGGACTCTATTAGTCTATATGCTAGCAACCACAATATCCCACCATTTTCTTCAAAAGAATGGTCGAGTCTTAGTAAACTAGTAGAAATATTAAAACCTTTCGAAGAAATAACGAGGAAACTTAGCGATAAAAAAACTTGCATATCATCCGTGATACCATTAATACATGCACTGAAACATACCTTGCAGACAGAAAAAGAAAAACCTGACACCAATCTGAGTTTTAAAAACATGATTAAAGAACTGATCGATGACATCAATTCGAAATTTGGTGAACTTTCAAGCAATCCTCTCTATTCACTGGCCACGTATCTGGACCCAAGATTTAAGTTAAAATTCTTTAATGAAAACATGAAGAAACAAGTGCAGTCTGAATTAATTCGCTTGTTATCGCGGCAAGACTTGATTCTTGAGACTTTTAGTGAAGATAATGAAGACGGGGCTTCTGCTCCTAAAAGGTCTAAAATTGAATCGAAACCAAAGGACGATGAACCAAGCACAAGCTGTCCCAAGCCCACGGAAACTGTAGAATCAAAACTGGCAGACTTGCTAAGACACGACACTGATGATGAAGAGGATCTGATGGATAACACCACTGATACCAAGAGCAAACTAAAGATATGGAAATCATTGATGAATGAATATACTAAAGAAAATCTGCTCCCACTCAACGAAGACCCGTTTATGTGGTGGAGATTTAACACGAAATTTCAAGTTTTTGCTCCCATCGTCCGCGCTTACTTGTCGGCACCGCCAGGTTCCGTATCAAGTGAGCAACTGGTTGGTGAAGCCGTTCTAAATGAGTCACTAACAGACAACCCAGAAGATGACAAAACTCCAGAACTACTGTTTGTTAAACATAATTTGCCGCTTTTGAATTTTGATTATTAATAGGTGAAATAGTCTTCGTTAAATAAATTTTTAGCTAATCTTGTTTTGTTCTCGTTATTTCCAATACCGCTTTCGCTTTCGTCAAGATGGTCTTAATTGTTACAACGCTAGCAACAGCAGGTGAGTACTATTAAGCCTTTAAAAAAATATTAATGGCAATATATGGCAGATAAAATAGTAAATATGGGTCCTAAGCGATGAATTCAAAATCGATTCAGTGACTTATAATATAATATAATATAATATAATATCTTGGGACAACTCACACATGACCATCCAATCCCAAACTAGGTAGAGCCTGTGCTATGGCAACCAGACAACTGATAAACATACTTATATATTTCTAAATACATACATATTATACACAAATTACACCCAGACACAGAACAAAATGATCATGCTCATCACACAAAGATTTGTTCTGGGTGGGAATCGAACCCACGACCTCCGGTTTAGCGATCAGGGTCTCTAACCACTCGACCAACAGGCCAGCAAACGACAACCCAACGGCAGGCCAATTTATAAATTCTACTAAGGTAAAGTCCGAAAAATGAAGAAGATCTTACTTAATAAAACATAATAATAACTTCAATCTATCAAAATATTCAATTGTTTGACGGTAGCAATCAATGAAGATCCTCATATGAAGCAATTTTCACGTGATAAGAAACCTACGAGTACTTCCTGATTATCCGTCAAACTTCAGTCAATGACCCTCGAAAAGAGATCATTTTATAAAATATACAAGAAAATTCAACATTCCATTTCTATCCCATTACTAAAGACAGGATACGACAGTCATAATACTTCCCAATAGACCGTTATAACTATCTAAATGGCTGTTTAAAACTTTTTCGAAGGCGTAATATACAATACCCTGGGGTCTAAACGACCATCGTAGTTATATTCAAATAACAAGGGTATCTCGATGACAGGCCATCCGGAGGGTTCCTATTGAAGGCTTTGGGTCAAAGGGACCTTTCGCAGGTGAGACAGGGTTGCTTCTGAAAAATGGAGCCATTGTAGAAAGGTGAAAAGGGCCAATTTTTAGCCCTTATCCGTTTAATGACGGGAAATAGCGATTGAAAATTTTGGAAAGCTCTTTGGTTGTAAGGTTTTTAGGAAATTAACGTTTAAAGGTTCGGCTACACGCTCTATTTTGCTTGCGCAAACAGTTTGTGGAAACATTGGCGCATAAACTGCATAGTGTAGTCATTTTTTTTTGCCGTCTTAACGCACATGTATGCTTGCACAAACAGGAATGAGTGCAAATGAGATTTAGCGAGTAGCCAGGCCATTTGACATAAAAGGTATTTCATCAACATCTGCCTAGCCTTTTTCTCATCTATATTGGGGTCGGCTTCCAGTCAAACCGGAATCAGCTGAATACCAGTATTTTATGTGGAGCGGCTGCATGCCAGACCTCCACAACCCATTAACACGGTACTTCTTGGCCAGACTGGAGTCAGATTTTCTAGCTTCTGACTATCCAAAACTATTGCCAAATGTCTACAAATGACAGCCGAGACCAACGGCTTAACGTGCTTTCCAGGGCACGGAGGAGTCTCGGAATGTTAAGATGGTCACCCATCCACAGACCAACCTCGGCAAGCGTTGCTTAACTTGAAGATCCACTCCATCGATTATTATTTAGCCACGATAAAAGGGGTTTTTACGGAATGAAAAAGTATCAGAACAAGCATACTTTTCGGACAAGCCGCATACTACCTACTCCCAATAACTGAAATTCTTGAAAGTCAGAATCAACAGTGGTGACTACCGAAAAACCGACAAAGCAATAACGATCGACGAATCAAAGAAAAACGGAAAAAAATCCATTGCAAATTTCCATTAATTAAGTTTTTATTATCGATAAAATGTCAGTCCCACAACTTTGTCTACTTCTTCGGAGAAAACAAGAATTATTATTTGATTAATTAAGAATCATCAATCCAAAAACAAATAGCTTAAAAAACCTCAGTTTGTTTCTGTTAATTTCTCACACTAGCTGAAAAAAGAACAGCAATTATTAAAAACAAAAATAATCAGGCACCCGCAGCTTCGTAAATGGGCACTAATGACGTCATTCATGGCTGACGTCACCGCTACAGCGAAAGAGGTGCATCGTCCAAGTTTTCATTGCCTCGGTCTAACCAGGGGTGGCAAACCAACAACAATCATGGCACACGCAACAAATCAAATTTTGTCAAATAATTTCAGTTCTGCTTGCATTCTGCTTACGAGCGTAAACTCTTCACGGTATTTCCTACCAACTTAAAAGAGAGATTTTGTATTTTCTACATAATTATAAAAACACAAAATTGCTTTCACTGTTCTTTTCGGAGGGAAATGAAAAATATCTTATAAATTTTTTTTTTTACTTAAGTGTTGCGCGCCACTTCTTTATCGGCTACGTTCCCTCGTCTGCGCTACAATCTGTTGCCGTTTTGTAGACGTTATATTTTACCCATATTATATTTGTTTTTGTTCATTTATTTCGTTTTAATTACTTTTTATACTGCCCCGATCGACTTCATACTGTCAACGCCGGTTGTCGCTGAAAACCAGCGCTGTGGCTCTGTCTCGCACACGAGTCCCAGCATTATGCTGAGCGATAGCCGTTTTGCGCGAATGTGGCGTATATCTTCCCAACTTGCATAACTTTTGTAATTTACTTTATTTTTTTGGTATGCGTCTTGCTTGTTGCAAATAAACTCTTTATCTTTTTTTCTTTCTTTCTATCTAAACTAACATTTTTGGCCTAGTCCGAAAAAATACTTGCGAGTTTGAATGAAATATCACGAAGAATAAAAGCTCTTAAAGTCAAATTGAACCAGTTTTTATGTCATTCAAAACTGGCCCATAGATAGTTTCTGAAATGAACAATTACTAATTTCTGCTGTTGTTGTTAATCTCTAATTTGCAACGGTAGAAATCACTTTTTCTATTAATATTATTTTATCTCTATTACCTACATAAGCCAAGATTCTTTGATGGTACGCCATGGCCATATGCATTTCATAAAAATGGCATAATCATAAATATGGATTTGCCATCCTTGGTCTAGCTTGACTGTAGCCACTAATTGCGAGAAACTTCACGGAAAGTTCTGGAATCCAAAATGTTACTTGTTTTTTTCTTTTTGAAGAAGTTTAGTAACGCAGTACGAGTTTGGGCCACAAATGTCCTTTTATACGTTTAAATAGTGAAAATAAAAATTAATTGAAACCAAAGCCAATTAAGCCTTCAAGTACAAGTAACAAAATTATTTCAGATGCATTCAATGTCAAAAGCTTACAAAAAAATAGCAAAATTATTGGTGTTTATGACAGACGCGTGCCTATCAACAGCAAAAATTAAAATTACAAAAAATCCTGACAAGTAACTTTAAAAGTATTGATCCTTTTAGTTTAATATAGTTACGATTCTTTGGGCCAAGCGTCTTCGCCTCGGGAGACCGCAAATTTTTGTAATTACGTTCTTAGTATAGTAGCGGTCCCCCGACTAATTCACCTTTTAAGCAAAAAAAAAACAAATAAAATCGTTTCATCCGTTCGAGAACTACGAAGCCACAGATAGACACACACACAGACACGTTAAACTTATAACACCCCGTCGTTTTTGCGTCGGGGGTTTAAAAATAATGTTTGTGAAAGCGACGCAAATGTCAAAAAATGTCAATGTCTTAAAAATTCAAGAATTGGGTATGTATTGTTTTAAGCTTGGCCAAAAAAAATGTAACAAAGTTTTTAAATACATAGTTTAGTGTAGGTTTCCTGCGAAACTTCAGTTGACTTTTACTATTTTTTTTTCTCAGGTCAATAGCCAAAGGAACCTCCGGAGGATTGGCTATAGATATAGTTTTACATCTTAATGTCGTTGTCAGGGATAAAAACTTTTAAAAGCAATAAAAACATTCTTTGTAATTCTTTGAATCCGTTAAGAGGGTTATGTCGCACCATTGAAATAATGAATGCGGCATTCAACAACCTGTTTCCACACCATAACGATGAAAGATTTATACTTTTTGCAACATTTATTGGAAATGATTTATTACTTTTAAACTAAAAAAATAAAAGTGTTTTTGTTTTCAAATAATTAAAAAAAATATTCATAAACTCGAAAGCGTGAGAAGCAATAGTAACTCACAAGACGTGACGTAGGTACTATTTAACACACGCACGCGCCTCCCTCCGCTCTTTTCACTTTGCCGACAAAGTGAAAAGCAATTCATAAATTTTCAGAGCAAAATAAGCTCTCGCGCGTAGTAATACGGCATTACCTTGCCTACAAGCACGCGGCGAGTGAGGCCCCGCGCATTGCGCGCGGCATCATTTTATGTTAACTTATTCGGTACCTATTGTGTTTCATTAAATCAGGAGTACCTATCAGCTGGTTGGTATGCGAAGGGCAACGACCGCGGCCGCTTTGCGCGAAACTATCGTGATGTATAACTAATGGTTCGAAGTCGCTATCGCGTTTTGTTTATCACAATTGTTATTCTGCCATTTCATGATTTTAAATTTATTATTTTTCATAAAATCGGTTGTATTACCAAGACAAACTCATTTCGCTGCGGGAAAACAACCATAAAATTTCACGCTGTATATCGATAAAATAAACATAAAACATATAAATCATTTGTAATTTTAGTATGGAGGAGACAGCAAATACTTCGGTGTAAAATAGTGAATAACAATCAAAATAAAGATAAATTACATTCTAAAAGGTTTCATCTGTTTTCATTTTCAGGTAAATTTTCGCACTGAAATATAGGCTTAAAGTATAATAATCTTCCTCAGGGGAACTATTCCAGAAGTAGGCCGAAAATACCGGTTTATCACAGTTAAGTAAGTATTTCCATATTCGTTCCCTTGAAGCGGATCGAGTTTTAATCAAATAACTAAAGACATTGCCTGCCTTATTCTCAAGAGGGAACGGCGATCAAATAGTAAACTATTCTAGACTTGGAAGTTATTGTTACCAAATTATATTATTTTTGTACAGTTATAGTAGCAGTTATTTTAGTAGTTGTAGTTATATTGGTGTTGAAGACATCACTACGCGCCGGTCGACCGGGGGCGATAGCTGCTGTCGCGGAGGAGGCGCTTACTGCGAGCGCGCACCGGCCACACGATACTGCGTCATCGTCCTCCTCCTTACGAAGCGCTCACTCATTTTTTTTAAACTTAAGTTCTACAATTGATTGTCCGTTTGTTCACTTTGCTTCTATTTTAATACATACCACTTTTTATTGTTACCGGAGTTTCCCTGCTTCTATCCTAGTTCCACCTGTAGGATTTAACCCATTCCTTTGTAATTGGTATTGTATAGTAAGTATAAATAACTGGACCTAGTTAGGCATAAAACAGCCATGTCGGGAAAAAGTACAAATAGAGGTACTTATGAGTATTTTTCGGTCGATTTCCGTCGATGGGTGTCCTTCGGTTGTTTCAACTGACAAAATGCTTGTTCTATCTAGTCATGCCACTCAAACCTATTTGGTATTTTCTATCAAAAAATCACCTCAGACACTAAACTAAGTGGTTGATGGTTCTCGTAATTATGTTTGAAAAGAACGGATTATATGTAGTATATATGTAAATCAGGCTGGTTTCCGCAGGTAGGATAAATGTATCATTCGATCCACCCCAGCTCCCCAAGGAAGGCCAGAAACGCCTTGGTTTTACTATCTCACAGAGGTTACCTGGGTTTCCGAAGTACTAAGCCCTGTAATCCACCACTACCGGAAAATGCCTATATGGAGTTTAAAAAAGTCTTTAAATTCGAGATCTTTTCGGTGTTTCTTCTTAGGGTAGTCAGCTAGGAAACACCGGCCTCAACTAGGTAGTTTAAACTGACCAAAAACAATTGACATGTAGAAGTATAATAATTAACCTATTTACCTATTGTGACAACATTTTTTACGAAAAATCTGCAAAATCAGCCTTTAATGTCCCCCTCTACCTGTGGGTTTAATGGATGTCACACGATTGTCTCCAAATCTTTGCTTTTATATTTCAAACCAGTTTTTTTAAGACTTACTATGGGGGCATTGAAATTGGTTAACAGATCTCAGAACTATCATTAAAAACAAAATAAAAGTAGGTCGACCAAGTTTTCGAAAAACGACCAAGAAAAGTATTTTGATAAATCACAAAATAACTTGAAGAAAAAGCCTTATTTATTTACTTCTCAAAAAATGAAGTCCACTGTACGAAACATTTATCTAGGTTCAAACTATCCCCTCTTATCTCTGACAGTCATTGTTTAGCGTCCACCCCGTCCCTTCAGTACTTTCCGTCCTTTCTCATATTTTCTACAAAAAAGTATATTTTATTCAACCCACTGTAAATCCACCCTGGAGGACTGTTAGATAAAAGGGGGATGGAATAGGGTCGCTTTATATAGTAAGTAATATGTTCACGATTTGTAAATCATGGCGCCGAAAATCCCGGAATGTGACTAAGACTTCTTTTGTTTTATTTGTTGGGGAGCTTCCCTTGCGTTTGTTCTTTAGGTTAGGCAGGATTCAGATTTATAGGCGGCCATTTTGGTTTATTAGGCTTTTTCTAAGGTTTTTATATATTGTCTTAGTTTAATAGAAATGTATATATATCTTTCCTTCTAACGGTCAGCCAGAGATACGGGGATTCACTAACACTGGGATTTAAAACATTATACATGTTAAATATATGTCACGGGTTTTATCTGAACTTAAATAAAATTAGAATTAACCGCATAAAATTAGATTACTACTAAATTTACGTGTTTTACATAAGTATCTAAGATAAGGTAGGTAAAGTGAAATCGAAATCTATTTTACTTATTAAATCTTTACTTTCAGTCAGCGGATAAATTTAAAATCCCGGGATCCCAGTGCCATACCCATATTAAGCTAGTGCTACCTATTGAAATTATTATAAAATGAAACTATGTTTAAGGTTTAAACTTCATAATATATTTGGCATCTGCCTTCAATGAACATTGGTACCGGAGTCCCAAAAGAAAACAAAACATATTTTTATATTCCTATTTCAAATTCTCTTTTACTTTTCGCCAGACGCTTCCAAAGGGCTACTTTGTCTGCCAGAGACCTGGAGCCAAGCAGATCCTCCTGACAATATACTTTTGAGACCATTGAACCCAAATAGATCTACCTATTCCCACCACTGATTATCACACATTGTTTGTTACCGATTCCCGTTTTTACACAGTCGAATACTAACTAAATTTACTTCATATTACGATACTTCTCATTTGAGCAAATGATCCAAATAGTTTTCTTAGGATTCAAGTGAAGACGTGGGCAATAATAAGGTGTGTTTAGCCTAACGTAACCTAACCAAACGTTAAACTGGAACAGTAAGTGGACGTTTCAATGCGATCATAATTTCGTTATAAAAAATGGATACTATTATTGAAAGAAAGAATAATATTAATTTTGCACTTACATGAAACACGCACGGTACATAGAAAAAATAAAATTTAGGTATGCTTAAAACAAAATAGTTTTGTCTCTCTCTCACTCTGGAACAAATGGCTTAAACACGCCATAGACTCACAAGTTAAGTCGAAAATTATCTCAAGGCAACATACTCACGTGACGAAAGTATCCTATATCTTATAATATGCTAGGACGTGGTTTACCCGTAATATTAATATGGATAATATGCCACAAGAAGCAATAAATTCCTTATGGCTTTAGGACATCACCCAAAAGGAACTATCTACGAGTAACCCTTTTTATCACAAAGAAACAAAAGACAGACTATTTTTAGCCAAACAGAATCTGCTAACTACCACCACCACCATATATGCCGAAAGACATTCACTGCTGGACATAGGCCTCCTCCAAAGGAGGGTACGGGTTGCCATAATCGCCATGCTTGGCAGGCGGGTTGGCGATCGCAGTGTAGCTGTTGGAATGCACGGCAATACAAAATGTCGACCGTGCCAAAGGTATGACGACATACAGGATATTAACAACATTATAGGACATATCCTATACCTCTAATATTCCAGGATGTGGTCTACTCGTGTATTGATTCATTAATATCTGTCCAGCCGTTAAGACGGAAAGAAGTAACAGATAGACAAAACGACAAACAAACAGAGTCACTTCCGCATTTGGAATATTAGTACAAGCAATAAACTCCTCATGGCTTTAAGACACCTCCTAAAAGGAACTATCCGCCAGTAACCCCTTTTACCACAAAGAAACAAAAGACAGGCTATTTTTAGCCACGCAGAATCTGCTCACTACGGCTTGAACATAATTAATCACTCTTCAAGCAGGCCTAGGGGTACAAAAAGTCGGCCGTGTCAAAGGTGTGACGAAGCTAATGAAACGCTCTGTGAATAGTAAGCCTCTGTCTTTGGGAAAGGTAAGGCGAACTGATTAATTACGGGACTGAACCGTGATGAGCTGGCTGACAGGTTTTAATATTAGATGAGCGTTTTCGGATTTTGAAGGGGTGAAAAGGGTGGTTATTGCGTTGCAGTTGGAAATGGTTATCTGTTTTAGACTCTGTTTTTAGGGTTCTAAAGGGTATGGAAAAAACGGAACCCTTATAGGATCACTCGGTTGTTTGTCTGTCTCCGAATCTGCGAAATTTGGTACACAGAACCTTCTGTGACCCAAATAAGGAGGTGGAAAGTAAATAAATAAATTGTGTAAATGGGGTATTTATTTTATTTATTTATTTATTATATACTTTATTGTACACCTCATAATAAGAACAGGACAATCATACATAAAATAAGTGCACAATGGGCGGTCTTATCGCACAAGGCAATCTCTTCCAGACAACCTTTGGATGGATTGAACGAAGGGAGATAGATTCAGGGCTGCCAGTGTACAAACGTTTTAAACAATACTAATTAGATATAATAATATAAAATACATAAATTTTTTGGAAGGAAAATAGAGAAAATTTAAAAAAAAAAATAGGTTTTCCAACTGTATCGTGTGACACGTCAAAATAAAGCGGTAATTTTTTTTTATAATTAAAAGAAATCCGAAAGAAAATATATCCTTATCTCCAAAACTACTGAGCCTTAAATTGGATAGATTACTATAAGAAGTCAGATTTTAAAGTAACATGTTTAAAAAAATATTATTCGTTTGGGACCCTTTGCACGCGAGTCCGACTCGCACTTGGCAGGTTTTTATTTGTGTAACTGTCTAGTTTATAGTCATTTGTCGACATCGGAATCGGATTTTTTTTAAATCTAAACCGCAACCTGAACCAATGTAGTTCAATTAAAATGTATAAAATAAAAATAATAAAAGAGGGTATTCGACTTTAAAAAATCTATTAATCTGTCAGATAGATTTCTAAAAGTATTAGACGAAACAGTGCGTTAAAAATTCGTGTGACGTCACTTACCAGTACACTTTTTACTGGAAAGTGACGTTACAAACCCCCACTCCTTATATTTGTTGCGTTTTATCTTTGTAATTCTTTATTGATGAAATAAAATAAAAAAGACGTATCAAATATTTTTCGTTATTCTAAGTGACGGACGAAATAGAATCATGTCATTTTAACCCAGGCAACATCCTTATTGCGTCTCAAAATAAAGTCCAATTTAAATGTTTTACAATGATGTTTCTGACCAAATTGATTCAGCGTTTACTTAGCAACGGCTTCTCAGCCACACAAACAGAGATTGGAAAATTTTGACAAAACAGGAAAATAAAATAGGTAATTATCTTATCTAAGATACAGCTAATTATAAACAGTTAAATCTAATTTGGAAAATGGATTCTCCCAAACTCAGGTTTTATTTATGTTTCCTTGTTTATGCCAAGCCATTAAGTTTGTGCTATACACATACAATGCGAAAGAAGTTTGTGATGATATTTCAATCGGCCTAGCGTTTTACCAGCTATCTTGGGATTGGATTCTAGTCCAATCAGATGCAGCTGACTCCTGACTTACCATAACGTCTGTGAAGATGGCCAAAGGGCAGCCGGGACCATTTAAAAACATGTTAAGCCGTTGGGCTTAAAAAATCCACAGACCAAATTCAATAAGCGTAGCTTTACCTTGAAGTTTGACCTTTGTGGTTGTTATTGTTTATGAGCTCCTCATCTTTTAGTGTTTTATTTTTTTTCTTTTTTAAGGATGGGAAATCATCAATTTGGAAATGACTTCTTCCGTTGTGCGTGGAACGGAAGGGCGTGTCAGACTCTTACTGACTAAAACCCATCCGTGTTCCTTCTAAGGCCCTTTGCGTTCCAGGGCCGCGGTGACTCTTTCGAACAAATTCCGAAACCCTGGCAGGCTCTGGCCCTGGCGGGCCCGTCTTCTATGCTGACATCTCTTTGAGGCGCGCGTGAAACACAACGCGCCATCGACCCGGGCCTGGTGGTGATCGGACAGCGAGCCACCCAACGCTCGCCGTCCGCAGGCCCGCGCCTGCGGACGGCGAGCGCCAAACTGAATTGGCAGTGGGGAGGACACATTGCTCGCAGAACAGATGGTTGATAAGGCCAAAAAGTTCTGGAGTGGCGAACACGTACTGGAAGACGCAGCGTTGGAAGGCCTCCCACAAGGGGGACCGATGACCTGGTGAGTATCGCTGGTAGCCGATGGATGCAAGACGCACGGGACCGGTTGTTGTGGGGACACTCCGGGGAGTCCTAAGTCCATAAGTGGACGTCTTTCGGCTAATATGATAGAGTTCCACTGATGAGTAAAGGCCTAACCAATATCCTTCCAGATTCCAGACACTCAGCTAATTTAAGTTTTAAAAACTTAATACGCAGTTCACTAAAATTAGAGTGAAACCGCAAGCGAAAGTTTGTATATGCACAATGAATTATAATACAAAAAAACAATGCCAAAATATTGAGTAATATCGATCGGCTTATTTCATAATTAAAAAGTATTAATTAACAGATAATTATTATCTTAATGGTTCCACGAAAACAAATAAGAGGGAAAACCTATTTTTATCATATTAATCAAGTAGGTAGTTATGATTCATGACACTGCAATCACATCTGATAAGATGAAATTATTTGTTTGCGAATAAACATGAATGAAACGAGTAAACAGTTTGTCTGTGTGTGGAGCCTTATCTCGAAAACTGCTAAGCTTACCATTCTGAGTCGGAAATTGTGACGTGCAACTACGGAGGAACCCTACACTGCGCGTGGCCTGACACGCACTAAGCCGTTTTACTTGATTTTTATTTAATGTTGCATTCATCCGTCTAGCTTTAGGGTTTCGTACCCGAAGAGTTACCAACGGAACCCTGTTACTTAGACAGTTGAAATTTTCACAGTGTGTGTATTTCTACTGCCGCTATAATATAACAACAAAAGAAAAAATAATGGGGCTCAACTTTGTTTTCTCGGTTTATGGTATCTCTCTTTACTTCTAGGTTACTTCTAGAGATGCGTGCTCCATCGTCGATACCATAAGGTACCTATGATGATAGGTTATATAAAATCAATAACAATAATATAATATATCCTGGGACAACTCACACACGGTCATCCGATCCCAAACTAGGCAGAGCCTGTACTATGGCAACCAGACAACTGATAAACATACTTATATATTTCTAAATACATACATATTATAGACAAATTACACCCAGACACAGAACAAATGATCATGCTCATAACACAAAGATTTGTCCTGGGTGGGAATCGAACCCACGACCTCCGGTTAAGCAGTCAGGGTCACTAACCACTCGACCAACAGGCCAGTCAAAATGTTTTGTTTCTACCTCAATCTATAAAAATCGCACACATTATCTACGTAGGTAAAATTGGACTATGACCTATTTTTGAAGATGTTCAACATATTTCTAGATTTTTCAGGTATAAGAAAGCAACCAGGGGCCTTATTTAATGAAAGTATGGCTGGTAACAAGCGAAAATCAGACAATTCTACAATTGTGTAAGTTTATTTCATACATTCTCTGCCTTAAACAGCACCTGTCGCGAAATTGTGACAATTATGTCAGTTTTTGACAAATTTGTCGCATTGTCAGTTATATTAAACAGGGCCTAGAAACAAGACGCTCTAACAAACGGCTAAAATAATAGTTTTCCAGACAATGTCGAAAGGACATTCTCATAATATTTGTGATGAAACCATTGTGGTCGCAAAAGTTTTCATTTCAGTTGCTTTCTAGGATCCCAATTGAATTAAAATTCTTGGAGAACGCTTTGTGCTGCCCTGTCACAATATCCTGTGACATCTTCTTTACTTGATTCTTAAGAAGTACAACTGCCTTTATCTTATTCTTATTAGCCACTAGCTTTTGCGCGACTTCTTACGCGCATATCCCATTTTTTTCCCGTTTCTATGGGAATTACTCATTCCCGTATAGCCTAAAGCATTCTTAATGAATGTCAAAGTCAAAGTCAAAACGTTTATTTCAATTAGGCCATTAAACGGCACTTTTGAACGTCATCGTTTACAGTTCAGTAAAAATAATAGAATTACATTAATAAAGTGACTCTACTGTCCATTCGGAAAGGTAGATTCTTATGGAGAAGAACGGACAAGAAACTCCATAGTTACTCTTTTCAAATAATGATTTACAAAATTTGGTATACAAAAATTAATTTAATATTATGTGAGGACGATGCACCCAGAGTATGCTACTTATAAGAACAAAGTATCACCAGTAGAGGTAAACTTATTCATTTTCTAAAGAAATTTAGGTAAATGGTACTCACATATTTACAAACATTGGAACCATTAATTAAACAGTGTGTGAGTCAACAGAAAAATAGAAACACAAAAAAAGGAACAGTATATCTATAAAGTTAATACATAGATCAACCAGTTGGATTTTGTCTACACCCTTGATTGTCCTATGGAGCAGGACCAGCATGTTTCCAAGCATTCTTATCCTGAATGTAATCTTCTAATTTGTAATATGCTTGTTTACAAAGTGTACTTTTAACATAAGTTTTAAATTTTCCTTCATTTAGTTTTAATATGTCAGAAGGTATCTTATTGTAACGAATGGCCGTGGCTATCAGAATTTTTCAAATCCGACTGGTAGTTCCAGAGATAAGCGCGTTCGAACAAACGAACAAAGTCTTCAGCTTTATTATATTAGTAAAGGTTCCAAGTATTTATTTTTCATTTACTTATAGAGGGATGTGGAACAGAGAGTAAAGTCCCGCATACCTCTATTGAAAAGGGAGGATCCACTGACCAGACGGTTGTTATGTCTAGTGGGCAACTGCCTGATAGTTGATATTCGGACTGCTGTATATGTTCAAATCACACGGAGAACTTTGCTTACGCGATGCAGGATTTCGTTAGTAGTTCGTTGCTGACAGGATAGATGGCATTGCGGTTGTTTTTGTTGCCGTACAAATTTTGCTTCTTAGTTTTTTATTTGAAACTAAGAAGTAGCCCAAATAGTGACCCACCGGTATCGGGAACAGGGTCCAAGCTTCCGGTGGTCAGGGCTCCTGAGAGAGGAACCTCCTAACAATACGCGCCATGTCCAGGAGTACTGCTTTCTGGATCAAGGCTTTGGTCCAGCTGCCCAACGAAGGCCTCTTTGGATGTTGGTCGAGGCTCTTGGCAATTATATACTTACTAGTTAGTACTTTTTGACTGTGAAGAAATCGGTCAGAGTTGAGTTATTATTTTCATGATGAGCTAACTGATGCCTGGCCAACAACGGGCAAGAAACTACAATATGCCGCAAAAGAATGGGTATTCAAATCGTTTGGTAGTGTTATTCGTATCCGATTCACTTCGTCATGTTGAAAGTGTATTTTCACAAAATAACGTGTATAATGCCACTTTTCAATCTTCAAAGTAAGCAATGCTAAAGTAGGTCTGTGGATGGGTGACCATCAATTACATACCAAGACTCTGTGCTATGGAAAACACGTTCAAGTCTGCAATTTTCCGGTGATATCCACACAGCGTGTTTGTGAAAATTCTATAATTCAAACCATTGATGTAAAAGTAAATCATATTTTTTATCAAGAAAATTAACTAATGAAGCAAAACCCTACCTAAGTACGGCGGATGTTCTTTAGTTTCTACCCACCTCACGGGCAAAAATCCCTGGTGGAACAAAGGGGGTATTGGTGGTTTAGCCCTGTATAAATCTCAACACAGCCAACGGCCCATATTCCAAGTCAGTTTGTAGGCCTTCATTCGATTCTGTCACCATGAAAAAGGAAAAAACAACTCAGATTAATGTTAATTAATAACAAGTTATAGCATCTATTTGATGATTCTAAGTGAATTCGATTTATTCATGACTTGGAATATTTTTAAGAGGTTACAACTAGTTACACCGACGTATCGTCCCACCGGTTCATGGTTGACATACAACCCTTACTCAAAAAACGTTTTTGGAGTAATTTCGTTGTAATAATTATTTCAATAATAATCTGACGGAGTCTGTGTTCCCTAATAGCTACAAACCTCAAGTCAAGAGTGAATAGGTTACTCCTAAGCAAGCGTGCTCCATCGTCGACCACATCATCGCTTTTCATCAAGTGAGATCGTGGTCAAACGCGAGCCTTTCAATCATCAAAATAGTAGATTATACACCGAGGGGATAAAGCAGTGTCTTATGCCGCGGGCGTCATATTGAATCCCGAACGCAATGAAGCGTTCCAGAGTTTATCTCACGAGCGAAACGAGGGAGTTAATTCAAGAATCCTGAATGCAGCGAGGGATTTAAGCTAGCCCAAGACAAAGACACCGTTATCCCTTTGACCATACTCTACTTTTCACACCTATTACGAGAAAATTGTGCTCGCACCATGAAATGAGTGTTCACCGCGAGCGGCACGCGTCGGCCTCCCCTGCTAGGAACAGGTCGCGCGTCCAAAGCTCTAGGCTCCCGTTCACCGGGCAATAATATTGTACTAAATTTCATTATAACCCGCCGGGCAATAATGTGATTTGAATTCGGAACCTCATTTTGACCGCGCTCGCTGCACCTAGCTGTGGAGGCCAACGGGTGACGCTCGCGGGCTATTATGATGTACTTTAGGTTAGGTTTGCATAGCATATAATTATACGTTTTCGTGCAGATTTCGTGAAAAAATCATACATGGAACACAGTGCTCATAATGCGCAAATCCTCGCAGTGTGAACGCACCTCTCTCTACTAATCTATATCACACACTGATAAGCCAGCAATCACTACAAGTACAAAATCACCTGAGTTCAGGATAACGAGCCCATAATAGCTTTACAATAATAACGAACGATGCGTTTCCACCAATTAATAATCTGTTTATTTATCTTCTTTCATTCTTCTTACTGTAAGAGTGTTGAAAATTCGCCAGCATATGGCTATCATCTGAAGACTGGGGTGCCAGAAGCCCTGAGGGTATTGGCAAGAGAAACCCAGACACAGTCTTCAAGGATTGTTGGTGGGAACCAGGTCACTGCTGCCACTGCTATTCCGCATCAGGTAAGCTTTTCTGCACGCGTACTATAACGTGTCAAAAACATCATGATTCAGTTGTGAAAAGGAGATAATGTTATAAATTTTGTATAGCTCCGTCTCTCTTTCAAAGATAGCCTGTTTTTTATTATTTCGTGAACAAAACTAACTTTTAAATGAAACAAAGAATCTCGTTTACTTTCCAGAAAGTTATCTTTCTTTTTCCACAATTCAGACGAGACGTATATTTGTGTCATGTAAATTTACAGCCTAATTAATGATATTTACAACTGTTTTAATAAATGCTTAACTTACTGTTCTACTGTACACTAGAATTAAAAATAAAAACACTTAACTAAAATACGGTGTCAAAAAATTCATACGCATCGCTGTCGCCTGAAAGTGTACCCCAAAGACTGGCGGCATTGCCACGTTGTATGGCAATGCTTATTCTTAGATCAATTAGATAATATTTAAATAAACACAACCCTCCTTCTAGAGCAGTCGGGTAACAAAATATGACGAAGTCATTTTAATAGATAATTTAAAACAACTCTTATTGATATTACAGTTGCTTGGAAGAAGCCGCAGATAGCGATAAGGCCAATACTTTAAATATCTTTGTCTAAAGCGAGCATGTGCTATCTTATTGTTTTTTTTATATTGGTTGGTAAATAGATAAATATTTTGTTTGGCATTAAAAAAACACCGTTGTTTTTAAACCATTTTTTTTACTCTAAAAAGAGACTTGTTAAAGCTTGAACTTATTTTGCTTTAGTTTTTTTACGGTTCCGAACCTCTATATTCAAAAACGAAACCCTTATAAACGGTTGTCAGTCTGTCCGTCTGTCACAGACGATTTTCTCCGAATGTACTAAAGCGATTTAGTTGAAATTCGGTACACATATAATCTTCGGTGATGCCAACACGGACGGGTAACAAAAATAAATACATTATGAAAACGGAGTCACTTTTTGGTAGTTTGAAAGTAGCTTGTTACAAAAAAGAGATTCGTGCGGATCCCTTTGCACGCGAGTCCGACTCGCACTTGGCCAGTTTGTTTTGTTTTTTAGTTCGTCAAAACAGAGGCTTGTTAAACCATCCACTCATGGTTCACATCACATGGTTTTTCCTCCAGAACAAAACACCGTACCCTTATGAGCACCGAACAAAAAATTAATAATCCATTTCTCCAACAGGCAGGTATCGTAGCGAGGCTAACTGGAGGCCAATCTTCAATATGCGGAGGCAGCTTAATCTCAGCAACCAGGGTCCTCACTGCCGCCCACTGCTGGTTCGACGGCCAGATCCAAGCCAGGCAGTTCACCATCGTTCTCGGCTCCCTTACGATCTTCTCAGGAGGGACAAGGATAGAAACAACTGACGTCACTATGCATCCGTCTTGGAATTATCTGCTGAATGACATTGCTATGGTGAAGTTCGCTGCCGTTAAGTTTAGTAGTGAGTATTTTTTTTTCTTAATTAATTTTACTTAAATTCTGCTGTTCCACTATTTGGAAATATCTCCCTATATTTTTCCAGCTCTGTGAACCAGTTGGCTTAGAAATAATTAAGTAGAACACATGGTTTACAAAGAGCGTGATTTGGTGTATGCTAAAATGCAGTTGGAGGTTCACTGACTACTATATGACTGGCCTGTTGGTCGAGTGGTTAGTGACCCTGACTGCTAAACCGGAGGTCGTGGGTTCGTTTCCCACCCAGGACAAATCTTTGTGTGATGAGCATGATCGTTTGTTCTGTGTCTGGGTGTAATTTGTCTATAATATGTATGTATTTAGAAATATATAAGTATGTTTATCAGTTGTCTGGTTGCCATAGTACAGGCTCTGCCTAGTTTGGGATCGGATGACCGTTTGTGAGTTGGCCCAAGATATTATAATAAGATATTATTATTATATTACTAAGCAGGTTTTTTTAAGTCATTTATATATTCTGCTGAAATAGGGTATCTAAAATACATTTATTTAACTAGGTCGTACTGTCCCACTACTGGGATAAGGCCTCCCTCTATCCCTTCCAACAGTCACAATTTTATTTATTTATTTACTTATTTATTTATTTATTTATTTATTTATTTATTTATTTATTTATTTATGTATTTATTTATTTATTTATTTATTTATTTATTTATTTATTTATTTATTTATTTATTTATTTATTTATGTATTTATTTATTTAATTTAGCCTGTGAGACTGACAGCCACTTAAAAGTCATCACTTCTAAAAAACAGATTGGAAAGAAAGAGTGTGAAAAACACAACACAGCTACCAAAAAAGGAAAAACAGTAAAACATTGAACCTTAAACTAAATTCACATGTCATATTCAATACTAGAACAGCAGCTCTTTTTCTCCAATAAATGGAAGCTGTTCAGGTCGTCCCGCCATCTCCTTCGCGGTATGCCGCGGCCTCGTATTACCGCTTCAGGGCACCAATCCTGTTTTTTACTGGCCCACGTAAAACAATTGTGTCTAAAATTGTCATTAACAAATTCAATTCAATTAAACTTCACACTAAGAAAAACTGACACTGTTCTCATCATAACTTTAGCTGCATTTGTATAGTTACTTATTCTAAGAACCCGGAATGAGTGATAATAAATAATAATTTTCCAAGGGGAATTCTTCAATGTGTACCGTCAATCGGTGACATAGCTGTACAAGTGACGTTAAACACTCTACTGAAGTAGTTTACTTCAAAACATTAAGATAACAGATAAGTCCCCACAACCTATCGGTTTACATTGTCAATGAATGACAGGACAGTGAAGTCCATACGTGCGGTACATGCTCGACGTTTTTACGTTCATTCAAACAAGATCCAACATTATAGCATTATAACCCGAGATCTGAATAGGTAGACTTATGATTTACCTAATGTTCGTGGAAGTAAGTAACATAGAGTTGATAATACCTCCTCTAAAATCCCGGAATCATAAACATGACGATTGTATCCTGGGATTTAAGAAATTGCAAATTACTAATTGCGCTTTGAATACATTTGAACAAAATTATTATATTGAAGAATCTTATTGTTTTTAGAGTTCCGTACCTACTAAAACTGTTAAATTAAATAGCTTTGTTTTCGTACAACTCTTTCGTCTTATGATTCTTCAAATCAATAATTTGTAACTAAACTCCTTTGAGTTTAGTTACAAATTAGGTATTAGGAAGTTCATGATTTTATAATCCCAGGTTTTAATTGTCATGATTCCATTTATGATTCCGGGATTTTACAGGAGGTATTATCACTTCTTCTTCCCAGCTAAAACACTAGGAAGTGGTGACGGGCGGGCGTTTTGGGGGACTGTCTTTATGTAGAACTTTGACGTTCAAAAAGTGCTGGCACTCAGCCTAATTTGAATAAATGACTTTTGAATTTTGAATTTTTGAATTTTGAATTTCTATGTTACTTACTTCCACGAACATAAGGTAATATAGTCTCCCTCAATTCGATTGAGGGAGTCTAGTGCAGAAAATGGTTAAAAGTAAGAAGTACGTTAGATAATTATCTACGTCACCTGTACATGCACGTGTTATCAGTGAACGATAAGACTAGAGTCCCCTATTCAACGCTATCGATGACATCTGGCGCCAAAGTCAAGTTGACCGACCAATTCTACGTAAAATGTGTAGGTAGTGGGTTTATCACGTCAGCTAGCGATTCATTTGTTTGCAAACCCAGCAACTAACGTGGCAAGTAGTGTAGTAGCGTCGTTTGTCCACTATCTCATCAGATGGAAAGGTGATCGACGATGAAGCACGCTTGCCTAGAAGTATCCTATTCACTCTGAACTTGGACCCGTGCTGGATCATTTAGCACCCTTGAAAATGGTTGAGCCGAATGGTGCTAGCGCAGGCGTCATATTCGTGAGCGAGCGCCGTCAGCTGCTACGGTTTATTTTAATTATTTATTATTTGTATTGTTGCTTTTGAAGTGATAACTTCTTACGGGAGGGTAAACCGCTTCGTAACGTAACGCGTTGTAACGTAACGCGTTACAACGCGTTACGTTACGAAGCTTCTGGCTTCCCTTTCTCTCACGCATACGGCAGCGGTAGGCAGGCTCTTCCTCTCTCACTCTAACCCTCAGCGCTAGTCGTATTTCGGACAGAAGCTTTCCATATTAAATAGTTCAGATTAGTTGAAGTTATGACTTCTGTCGGGCGTCCCGAGACGCACACTTTTTTTATGCTCCGGATGCTTGATTCAGATTCAGATAACTTTATTTGCTCAAACATGTGTGTACATACCAAGATGATCAAGGATCAGGAGGATGGTTGATCGTGCAAGTCTTTCTACATCGTTCTGACATATAAAATGTTTGTTTGTAAAATTTCCACACGAATGATGGAACCATATCACTGTAAACGTATTGATTTAAAAGAGTGTCCGTGGAGTTTTTTGCACGTTCTTCTCCATAGAGATCTACGCTTTGGAACGTGAAAATAGCTTCATCTCTTTGGACAGACCGACCTTGACTATTCAAAAGTGCCTGTAATGGTTTAATTAAAATAAATGCTTTGAGTTTTTGACTTAAAGATTCCAGGTTATAGACATCAGGAAACACAGATTCCGCTAGCGAATTCTACAATGCACAGTGAAAGTAGTCCCAAAACGAAGATAAAGTTGCTTGATTAGCCCTAGACTGCTGTGGAGCGGCATCTTAAACTTTCAGTATTTTAGTTGCAATGACCGTTTGTTTAGTATTTGACCATAGCTAAAATATTGAAGTGTCATAAAATCGGCAAAATACTGCATGCGACCGATGACGTTGATACAGCAGAATTCACGACACACAATTTGAATCTTGGCACAGATATACTGATACGGGTGACGCTAATCTTGATGCGAATCATTGTCGCTAATCTTGATGTCACTAACTGCAACACTTGGAATATTTCTGCAGAATAAGTCACTATCCTTGACTAGTTTCGAGTTTTTTTGACGTTTATGCAATTGAAAAGTTTGTTTTTAATTTCGGTGTCAGGATTTATAATAGTTTCAAAATATTCCTATGAACCAGGAGGGCTACTCTCTAAACCCGAAGTCCGTAGCTTCGGGCTTCGTTGTGGGCGTAATCTACTCCGTATCATCTACGGATTTACGATTAGTTCCGAACCCGAACTAAGAATGAATGAAAACACGATTTGACAGTAACTGTCAAATCGTGTTGTCATTCATTCTTAGTTCGGTTAGTATTGTCATTAATTCTTAGCAGTTAGGTGATACGGACTAGAATACTCCCGTAACTAAGCCCCTAGTATTACCAGTGTTTTCATTGTAAAAAAACATTAACCATTTCCTATTATTATTTTAGTTCTAGTAAACGGCTACTAACTGCATAAGCTCAAAAGGAAGTGGCAATAAAAGTTGTACTTTGTCTGTGCAAATTATAATGCATTTCACGTCTGACTCAGAAACAACGGGACAGGTTTTTATTGCAATTTTATTGCTTTAACATTTAAGTGTTATGGTTTTTTGTAACTGAAATAAGTTACGATGCAGCGTGATTGGTTTTATAAGTTTAGAAGGGGAAAAAAAGCGCCTCCATTTGGATCCTTTTCTTCAAACTAAATAAATAGAATGGAATAGAAAACATATATTCGACACAGATTCAACACAACAGCAACTAACACAAAGTAAAAAAAAAGTAGGGTCTCCGACGCACGGCTGGAGTTAACTCTTTAAGAACTTGTAGCGACATCAACGCCACCACATGAAAAACTAGGAAACGAAATTTGTACGGCAACAAAAAAAGAACCGCCATGCCATCTATCCTGTTAGCGACAAAATGTCTCAAAAGTCACAAGTTCTCCGTGCGATTTAAACATATACAACAGTCCGAATATCAACTATCGGGCAGTTGCCCACCAGATACAACAACCGTCTGGTCGGAGGATCCTCCCTTTTCAATGGAGGTATGCGGGACTTCACTCTCTGTACCGCGTACACGCGTAAACTATTATTGTGTAGATTATGTAAAAAGAGGGTAAATGAAAGCATCTTAAATAAGCTGAGTATACTTTGTATATACACATACATAATATCTAAGTGAAAGGTGCGCAAAGTACGTTGCGCAAAGGAACGTAACGCCTCACTTTTGGTTAACGTTCGATTTTACTCCTCATAAAATTGTCATACCGCGGGCTAAGTATGAAAATCGTTTCTTAAGGAGTTAACTCCAAAAGAGAACATAATGAGAGAACTTAAATTCTTCGTACTCAATTTTTTTTTTATAAATCTTGATAGACTGCCATACTAGTTTATTATCAGTACATATTGTCCCTTTGCTGGGCAAAAGCCTCCCCAAATTCTTCCAGGAATTATTTTCCTCCGCCACCTGCCACCAGTCCCCACGGTACGCGTCCAAGTTGTCTCGTCACTTCTATCTGGGCCGGCCTCGGCAGCGCCGTCCCTCTACTACTTATGTCCATAGAAAACTGTGGCTGCACAATATCGCATCTATTGTTTTATTTTATTTTTATTACACTTTACACCAGCCAGTCGATTCTGAAAAAATGTCGAAATGAAGGCTTGGGTGAAGTGATCACGAGGTGGTCAATCCATATAATCAAGATGGAATGACAGCACACTCCGTGATCACGTGACGTTTTGATTGTATGGATTGACATTGACAGCTCACTTCGTAATCACTTCACCGTGTTTCAGAATCGACTAGAAGTAAGCTATTGTAGCTATCAGAAAACATTGACTTCGAATTTAAATTTAGTATTTTTTCTATGTAACCTAAGTCTAAACTAAGCACCTTCCTTTTTACACATCTTAAGTCAGATCTCTGAATGTCTAAACATCATCTATTTGTTTTTTTTTTCAGATACAATCGCCGTGATCCCTCTGCCAACGACGGCTAATGCGAACCTGAACTTTGCGGGCTCAACCGGCCAAGTGTCTGGATTCGGCAAGAATAGTGATGGTACGTAATTATTTATTTATTTTTGACTACATTTTAGCCACGGCTCTGCTCCCTCATCACCTGCCTAGCCTTTTCCCAACTATATTGGGGTCGGCTTCCAGTCAAACCGGATTCAGCTAAATACCAGTATTTTCCGTGAAGCGGCTGCCTACCAGACCTCCATAACCCTAACTTGGTACAACGGTAGTTCTTGGCAAGACTGGAGTCAGATTTACTGGCTTCTGACGATCCGTCACGACTGCCAAAGATCTTCAAAGGACAGCCGGGACCAACGGCTTAACGTGCTTTCCGAGGCACGGAGGAAACTCGGTATGTTAAGATGATCACCCATTCACAGACCAACCTGGGCAAGCGTTGCTTAACTTTGAAGATTGACCCGTGCGGCTGTTATTCTTTAGCCACGAGCTCCTTATTATTTAGCCACGGCTCTGCTCCCTACGCTACGATTTTTACGATATTTTACGATTTCGGGGTTGGTCCCACAGTAAAAGTTATTCATAATGATGACTACAATGACCCCTTAAGAGGTATTGCATTTATTCTGTTACACCTTGTATAGGTTAGCATTTACAACAACAATATACCAATATTAAACCTTATGATAAGATCAAAATATCCTTAAAATCCCAGGATTTCGACCTATTGAAAATAACCTTTAACATTTCAGCGCTAAATGCAAAAACACTGTACCTTTCCATGGGTTATCCTGGTTCGAACAAATGGCGTTCTTGTTAAGGGACGGGACAGGCCCGAACAAGGCCCTTTGTGGGCCCAACATGTACCTAAACGAGCCCAAACAAAGGAAAATTAACACCCCCGAGCAAAATTCACGATTTCCAATTAATTTAATAATTTGTATAGCCTATAAAAATTTTGGGGCAGGTAAAACACCCCGGTTCTCGTTTTAAATGGATTTTATAAATACCTTCAAAACTCTTTATTTTTTTAGGTAATAACGATGTTTTCTTAAAAAAATGGATGTGGGTTTAGAAAGATGTGCGATTTATTAAGGAAAAGTACCACAAAATTCTCGAGTTACCGGATCTTCCTCAAAATGGATTGTTTTTCATTATTTGTTTAAGTCTTCCGTTTCCTATATTGCCATTTAAGCATTAAAAAACACAAAGAAATAGGGATGTTGCCTGAGTTAAAAAAAAAAAGATTATATTTAGTCCGTAAGTTAGATTATCGAAAAATATTGAATACGTATTTTGAATTTTATCAAATCAATGAAAAATTACGAAGATAAAACGCTTCAATGATAAGGAGTGGGGGCTTGTAACGTCACTTTCCAGTAAAAAGAGTACTGGTAAGTGACGTCACACGAGTTTTCTCACGTGACAAAAGAAAAAATACGTGTCCAATATTTTTTGTAAATCTGACGGACTAATTAGATTGTTTTAGTCAAATACCCTATTGATTGCGCGTTGACAGTTTATAAGTTGATCGCCATATTTTTTTTGCTGTCATAGAACCGGACTTCATTGTTGTGTCAGTGGGAATGATTTTTTGAAAGCTTTCTCTAAACATTTTGTCACATACCAACATCAGAGAGAACATGCGATATTTTAATTTTTGCTTTCATTTTTCAAAATTCTATCTAGAATAGACCACTGGTCTGACTGTGTATGTGAGTTTATATGTTTGTAAACACACCCACGATACAGGAGAAATTCCTAGTGTCAGGCAACGTTTCAAAAAAAATATATTACCATATAAATTACCATTCTATAGCATTCTCTAGTATATGAACCTTTCAGAACCACAAACATTCGCTTCGGGATGGAATCGAATGGTTCTGAATAGCTCACAACTACTTAACTCAAATATAACAACCATTCTTCACTTTCCTCCATCCAGCTCAAAGCACCTTCCCGACGACTACGACCCTCCACCAGACAGCGGTGCCCATCATCACGAACGCAGTCTGCCAGAACAGCTTCAAGGTCACGATAGCAGCCAGCCACCTCTGCACCGGCGGGACTGGAGGCAAGGGCACCTGTGATGGAGACTCCGGTGGCCCGCTCACTGTTCTGCATCAGAATAAGAGAATTTTGGTAAGATTTTCTGAATGACATCATAACAGTACCATCATAGCAGATGTGTACTTATAGTATTTACACGTTCCCCTATTTATGAATAGCAACCGCCCGCGGCTCCACCCACGTGAATGTTAAAAAATATCCCAAGCGAACATATTCCGGGATAGAAAGTATCCTATGTGTTATTACAATTTATAATCTACCTCTGTGCTAAATTTCATCAAGATCTGCTCCGCCATTTTGCCTTGATTGAGTAACAAACATACATCCATTCATCCAAACTTTCGCATTTATAATATTAGTATACATTAAGAGCTTTGAGCGCCAATTTAAAATACACAAAAACACCGTTTTTTGGTTTATCCCATGGAAAACTCAACATTTTCTTCTACGAATTTATAACAAAATTATTATGAAAATCGTTCTTGCGTTTGAATAAACCGGTCTTTTGAAAAGTTCCTAGGATTATGGCAAAAAAAAACGGTTTTTTCTTTTTTTAGATGGGTTTGCTCTTGACTCTAGTCTAGGTCAGCGATGATAGAAACAAAGTCTATGATGGAGCGAGCTTACCCAGAAGGAGCCTGTTCACTCTAATTTTGCAATCACTAAATTTAGGGCTGTATACGTTCGGAAACACAGACGCAGGCAGAGAGTTCCACTCCTTTGCTGTGCGTATTATAAAAGACGTTTGGAAACGCTTAGTGCGAATTGGTGGATTAGCAACAAGTTATCCAGCGACATGTTCATTGTATGTCTAGTAATATAATTATGTGACAGGCAACGCTTCAACTTAAAACTTTTTCTCACTTTTCTGGGATTCTATTCCCTATAAGCAAAAATGCTAAATACAAAATGTCCTTCTAACATCATGTTTAATATTTTCAGGTCGGTGTGGTCTCCTTCGGGCCCAGCGAGGGTTGTCAAGCAAGCTCTCCATCCGTCTTCACCCGAGTTACAGCCTTCTTGCCGTGGATAAACTCTCATCTGTAAACAATAAACGATTACCTAACTACTGCATCCTACCCATGTTTTATTATTTTGGATAGATAGATAAAACATTTTCAGGTTCCTATTTCAGAGTTTTTTTGCGTGATCGAATCAGGAATGATGATATCCGCAACAGAACCAAGGTTACTGACATAGCCCGAAGGATCGCCAAACTGAAGTGATAGTAGGCAGGGCACATTGCTCGCAGAACAGATGGTCGATGGGGCCGAAAAGTTCTGGAGTGGCGACCGCGTACCGGAAGGCGTAGCATTGGAAGGCCCACAAGGTGGACCGATGATTTGGTGAGGGCCGCGGGTAGCCGATGGATGCGAGAATGCGAGAAGCACAGGACCGGTTCTTGTGGCGACACTTGGGGGTGGTCTATGTCCAGAAGTGATGATAATGAGGACATTTATTTGGTACAAAAATAATAGAAATCACTACACACAAAAACACAGTTGCTTCGTTCATAAGACCAAAATCACACAAATTATTATTAAGGCGAAACTTTGTGAGTGTGTGTGTATGTTTATTAGGTACTACGCGCAAACGGTTGGACCGATTTAAATGAAATTTGGCACAGAGGTAGATTATGGTCTGGAATAAGACATAGGGTACTTTTCATCTCGGGAATATGTAATCATAATCATCATAATCATAATCATTTATTTGCTAATATGGGTAATTACATAAAGTTGTTAAAAATAATAGAGCACAGTTCAACCATATTACGCCTTGAGGCATGCAAATGTCAAGAATTTGCTGCACAACATTGTTACAATACATGCATGCGCCAGTCATTTAATAATTAATAATAACACAATTTTGGTCACCGCGGCAAACAATAATGATTAACAAGCAAATATTAATGTCACAAAAATAATTAAAGAATAACAATGTCATTTATTAAGTGAGAATGTCAAAATTATATTTATAAATGAATGTCAAAATAATGATAATAGATAATTAATTAAAGCATAAATCTGATGTCACATTAACAAAAATATTACTGAGAACAATTATTATATGTCCTTACATTTTCTCTCAAATAATCATGTATACTATAATAACATTTAGATAGCAAGAATCTCTTTAATTTCTTTTTAAACTCATCGATGGATGGACTTTCTAGTATGGACTTAGGTAAGTGATTATATATACGCGGTGCCATACTGAAATGTGCCCTTGGGATAATTTTCGACAATCACGCGGGCGGAGCCGCGGGCGGCAACTAGTTAAGAAATAAAAGCTAGAAAGTATGTATAGACGCAAGCACATCAAGCTACCCTAAACTGTCAATTTTTTCCAATCAACCTTGAACACAATGCTTCAGGAATAAAGTTGAAAATCTATTAAAGAATTTTGACAGATTGTTGTAGCTTGATGTGCTGTATATGAAAATAAAAACACATTAGAAAGAAATGAAGCCAACTTTGATTCCATGAATGGGAAATTCTGAAAAGCCTCTAGAGCAGTGTTTCCCAAACATTGTTCTGCCATGGCCCAGTAATTAACACACTGCCCCTTCGTGACCCACTCAACACTTTTAAACCCTTTTAAACCTCCCCCGCTAGCTACATCAAGTAATATAACAAACATTAATTTTTATTAGAAGTAACTACATAATATTTATTTTATTTATTTATTTAGGTTAACCAACAACTGTTTACACTATATTACATTTCTGATTTAATAACTAGAGTAACATATTCAAGTGCAACAATTAATTACAGGTTAACATCACATGCACTAAAAACGGCTCACATAACATATTTATAACTTATTGAAATTAGAATTTATACATACACAGAATAATAATTAAAAGCAAAGAAATAGAGATATTTTTAAAACAAGGCGGGAATGCTGCGACCCCGTGTTTTATTTTGATGGCCCGGTACCGGGGTCGACCCACCAAATGGGAAACGCTGTTCTTGAGTATAAGACATTGCCTATGGTCTTCACTGATACAAACGCACAGTTTTGTTACAACCAAATAACTGGCCAAGTGCGAGTCGGACATACACACGAAGGGTTTCATACCATAAACGTGTTTCTTGTATCATATGGGGGCCCCTTTTTATTTTTATTTTATTTCATTTTTATTAATAATTGTTATAGCGGCAACAAAAATACACACTCTGTGCAAATTTCAACTCTGTACCTATTACGGTTCATGAGATACGACAGACAGACGGACGGACGGACAGCGGCTAACCGACATTTTAACAGCAGAATCCCACTTTTAGGATTACCCACGTGGCATTTTGGTAGTGCAAAGTATGGGAAATCATCAAATGACTCCAAAAGGGAGTGTTAGACCTAATGCCCTTTGCGTTCAAGGGCCGCGGTGACTTTTTCGAACAAATTCCGCAACCCTGTCAACCCGTCACATTTTTCACTTAACAATTGTTGTCGCTGATATAATGTCACTTTGAATAGGACCTATTGCATTCGGCCAAAAATATAGCACATCGATTTTGGTCAAAGTTTGGTTTTGTACCTCTATTGCCAGTCTTTCTAAGCTAGAACCTATGCAATGTGTCCTCTAGGTTATTAACTTAAACTCATAATGCCAAACCTTCTGTCTTTTATCAAAGATAACAGCTTTCTCTAAAAACAAGTAACATTTTCCATTAACTTTTCTGCGTAAAACCAGCACCTGTCAGAAGGTGCCCTCAATAAACACAATTAGGAACGGCTCCACTGCGTACTTAATTAGTTAATAAATCATGCGGCTTCTAGTCGAGCGAGCAATGGATATTACCTATTGCGTAATGACCGAGTGTCATCGGGAACGACCGCAGTGACTGAATTACTGGAATGAAATGTGAGTTTGAAGTTGATTACGTATTAATTGGTGTTGAAAATGTACCTGGAGGTATACTTGTGTGGCCATTCATTAAATTAGTCATACATGCACATATATAGTTTTAGTTATTGATAATTCTTTACTTATAAATACAGATAATGTGAAGTCTATGCTGATGTATTAGTAAAAAAATATAGTCCTTCTGACCGATTTTGGCCATGGCAGTCAATCTCAACCGAGACTAGCCATCGGCGCGGGACATATTATAGTGCACAAACACAGATGCACTCCCTCTTCCATCACTCTCATATTCCGATGGGACGGCAACCCGACACGACCGGAGAGAGATCTGGGGCAGGAGCAACGACTTTTCCAATAGGAATTTCTCAGTGACAGCTTTCTCAGTTTGGAAGTTGGTGGTGTGACACCCCCGGTGCCTCGGAAAGCACGTTAAAAAATATGATGTATTCGGAACCCTTTGCGCGCGTCCGACTCGCACTTGACCGGTTTTTTTGCATGTAGAAACTGAGAAGGATAACAAGAAATACATAAAATTGCAAGAGTGAACTGTCAGAAATCATGAAACGAAACATTTTGAGTTCTTAGTCATGCGACTAACGATAATGCACAACTACGTAATTATTAATTTAAATCTTCACCACCTTTCATACAAAACTCGACACTAGTGTCCATTGCAAGCTGTACATTAGCAATCCTACCAATAGTTTTCAACCCCTGCCTCTCATTAAGACCTCGTAGCACCAGCCGCTAATTTTCACACCACTGCATGCATATAATTAGTAGATAAATCATTTGGGTTGCAAACCACTGGCTAATGGGCACTGTAATGTATCTCATGTTACGGATGGTGACACGATCTAATGACGGGCTCTGGATGGGAATGATTTGCTTTTTGAGGAGATAGATAATGGATGATACTAATGTCACTAGTGTGTTACTAAGAACATAACTACAGAAGAGACGCCCCGGGCGTCGGGAGTCGCAGAGCGATCCCCGGCCACCGAAGCGCGGGCCTGCGGACGGCGTTGGGTGGCTCGTTGTCCGATCACGACCAGGCCCGGATCGATGGTGCGCTGTGAGACGGGGCCCGCTAGGGCCAGAGCCTGCCCGGGTTGTCGAATTTGTTCGAAAGAGTCACCGCGGCCCTGGAACGCAAAGGGCTTTAGAAGGAACACGGATGGGTTTTAGTCAGTAAGAGTCTGACACGCGCTTCTGCTCCACCCAGAGCGGAAGAAGTAATTTGATGATTTTCCCATCCAGAAAAAAAGAAGTCATGTTATAAAGTTAGTGGAGAATAGATATTATATGTTGTGGTCAAACAACTATAATGGCGTGCAATGCAATTGCCTTTCCTCACACACATTTTTTGGAAGAAAAAATTACTGTGGTGGAGAATATTTTCATTTAAAAGCTTTACTACTGCTGACCTACATTACCTACTTACGTAGTTTGTTTAATACGGGTGTGTAATATATGCCATAATAACAGATAATATATTATCACTTGAAATAACGCTCACATGATATAATTTTCATATGCTATAAAAACAAATAACCTAATTTCATGTGATCTAATGTTCATTTGACCTAATTTTCATTTGACCTAATTTTCATATTTACTCATTTTCTGCCCAAATTCTGTAGTGAATAAGTAAATATCAAAAAACATCATACTTATGTGAGTACCTCATCTAACCCAAATGATTCACTAACAATAGAAGGGATCTGACGCAGGTATATATGAGGTGAATATGAAAGAACAAAAAAAACATGTTAATTCGTAGTTATTTATTCATACAACAATGTTATAAGTGAAGACAAAATATACCATATAAAATTAGATAAAATGAAATTATATCAAAAATTCATTATGTCATGTGATCGTTATATTAAACAAAGTATGTTAAATGAAATTAGGTCATATGGTCATTAGATCTTTTGTTATTATATCAAACGTTACACACCCGTTTAATACGTGGTTAGGCAGACACTACAGAATGCCATGCCTACGATCCTTTTGCTTCGATAACGTTCATACATTTGATTTCTCGACCTAATTGGATAACGTAATTTTCTTGATATTCTTACTCACAAAATGTTAATGCATTTTGAAATAAACAATAAATATTTGAGTAGCTGTGAAATCTGGCACCATCAAATCGAAATTCACGCTTGATCTTCGCCGAAGGTGTACACAAGCACTTAAGTAAAACAATGTCAGATAGTCATAAGTTATTCTAAGTAGAAACACCGCGATCCAGCAACTTGAACCGTCGAACTTAGTTTGACGTCTTAACTAATCCGTTAAACGTTATAGTTTCGACAATCTGTTGGGCAGCTAAAATGCTGCGTGATAATGAAAAGGTATTGCGTAAGATATACCTTTTTTTTTTTTTTTAAGGATGGAAATCATCAAATGACTTCTTCCGCTCTGAGTGGAGCGGAAGGGCGTGTCAGACTCTTACTGACTAAAACCCATCCGTGTTCCTTCTAAAGCCCTTTGCTTTCCAGGGCCGCGGTGACTCTTTCGAACAAATTCCGCAACCCTGGCAGGCTCTGGCCCTAGCGGGCCCCGTC
>NDFZ01004421.1:48873-86196 GCA_002192655.3 Mamestra configurata
CGGTTGGGGCGAAGGCCTTGCCTTTCCCTCGCGCGGCCCGCCTCCTCCTTCGCTAGCATTACTGCTTCGCAGAAGGAGGTGACCGCTTCCCAAGCCTCCTCGCTCCGGACCATGGATTCAACCAGGGCCGGACGCGAGAGGTTGCCGCCGCCGATCGCCTCGACGAGGACACGGCGGTGCTCAGCCCAAGCAGGGCAGACCTCCACCGTATGCTCCACCGTGTCCTCCGGGCAATCCTCACAGTGCTGACACCCGGGCTTGTCCTCCCGCTTAATCCGAAACAGGTACCTCCCGAAACAGCCATGTCCGGTAAGTACCTGCGTCAGGCGGAAGGTGAGGACGCCGTGGCGCCTCTCCAGCCACTCCTCAAAGAGGGGAATTACCGCCGCAATTGTGGCGTGCCCAACGTAAGTTATACCTGCGAGTGGTTTATAAATGGTAAAGGCTTCAAAATTAATCTAAATTAAGATTAATTCATTTAGGGATTTTTAAATTAATCGCGTGAGATTGTAAACTCTTTTTTCTCGATAAGACATTTATATATTTGAAATTATATAATCTCGAAAGATTTACTACAAACTCAGCGTTTGCAATAATCCGGTGACATATACATAAAATCATAATTTACGCACTTGTTTTATAGATATTTTTTATTTTATAAACTATCTCTTTATCTCGTTTTTTCCCGATCCCGTAGGAATTTCAGGAAATCCTCTCTCAGTGCTTCTCTACACTCCCCAAGGAACCAATGTCCAATGCCAATTTTAGCTTTCTATGACCAGCAGTTCGGCTGTGCGTTGTCTGTCAGTTACTCACTCAGTCAGTCATTAACGGAAAAAAATATATATTAGATATTAAATAAAAATAATAATAAAAATAAATGAATCAGACTTAATTTAAGATTGATAAGTGATAATGGACCCCGCAGTCCATTTTCGGAAAGATGTGTATGAAATTCTACATTTCATATACAAAATCTTTATTCACAATAAAATCTCCAGACAAAATGGGACTATGTGTCCTAGAAACTAAGCTAATTTTCACCAAAAGTAAATTAATTGAACTCGAAACCAATTAAAATTCCTCGCTGCGCCATCTTACAGTCCCACTGGCATCCCCGACTCACTTGAAGCACGTTATTAATTAGATCTTGGCTTAATAACCCTACAATACTGGTGATAAATTGATCAACGTCTCGCTCTCCGATTAAATTCCTATCTTTGTTAACGAGCGGATTATGTTAGATGCTTAGGAAAATTACTATTTTGGGATTGACAAACACTTATTGTTTGAAGCTCTCATTGAAGGGCAAAGGTCTCCACTTCTATCATTCCACTTCTCTTCACTTCATTCACTTGAGATCAATATTTATGAAAGGGGTTCAGTTCATCACAATATCTCTGTCACCGGAAAATGGCAAACGTCGTAAGATAGGGTATCTCGTGAAATTGTGAACTTTTTTATCCCAAATTTTGTTTCTAAATGGGATTTATTGTAAACAAAACTATTTTTTCATAAAGTATCCAAAAATTATAATCTAATCAAGATTTTTTACAATAATACGGAGTCTGCAATTTTCCGATGACATCTCCATATTTCCCGCGACGCCGACGTCTATCTGATAATTAAACTCAAACAATCAAAGTTCGAAATCTAAAAAAATGTTATTAGGTATCTATCATGACCTGCTTAAGGACATGGCATAACCTATCCCATAAGTACGTTCGCTAAGGATAAATTCCTACTTCCACTTCAGCGAAGCCACTTACAAAAACTGGTACGTGCCATGTAGTTAATCCGAATTTTTTAGGGTTCCGTAGTCAACAAAGAACCTTTATAATTTCGCCATGTCCGTCTGTCTGTCTGTGCGTCTGTCCGCAGTTTAGCTCAGTGACGCTTAGCACCAGAAAGTTGGAATTTAGTATGGGTATAAATATTAATCACGCCGACCAAGAGGTAAAATAAAATCTTGAAAAAAAATTTTAGGGTAGGTACCCTACACGTAAGGCGATGTTTTTCGTTGGATAGGTCATATAAAAATATTGAGGGTGTTTTCCATCCAAGGATCCGTTTGCGAAATAATAAGCTTTAATGTGCAAATTTTTGGTAGAGTCAAGTGTCCCTTTCGCCAGCTAAACGGTGGTTTTTGGAGATGTGAAAAAATTCATGGTAGGTACAGGTCGCGCGATGATTCTAGATCGCTCGAGGAAAGTAGTGGGGGCAATCGGCGCATGTGTACAATCGTGCACTGAAATTCTTAGCGTGTTATTAAGCATTTTTTATTTCGTATTTTTGAACTTTAGTAACTTAACATACTAATATTATAAAAGTGAAAGTGAGTTTGTTTGTCTGTTATATCTTCACGCCTAAATGACAAAACCGATTTTGATGAATTTTGATACAGAGAAAGTTGGGACCCTGGAGACGGATATAGGCTAATAAAAGCGGGCGAAGCTGCGGGTAAAAGCTAGTTTATGATAAGTCGATAACACTCGTTTTTACTTGTAATTTATCTTGCAAGTAGGTAAATTAAGAAAAATTAAAAAACAAAAGTAAACAGTTATTATATTTAATACGTAAAATTTTTAACCATTTTTTTTACTGCTACGTATTAGTAACGCGATAACACAAGCTGTGCGCAACAGTACTCAAGAGGCACGAATGAGCGACTAACCTACCAATAACGAGTCGCCGTCGGCGCACACCCACCCCCCTCACTCCGCACGTCTTCATAAAGACCTTAAAATTGAACACTGCGCATGCCCTTTCCACTTTTGCCGAGCGATCATAAACCACCGCGCGACCTGTATATATAACGAATTTAAAAGGAAAACTATCACAGCTAAGTTGGCTTTACAAGTTTACGAGTAATAGTCGACAAACCTATAAATGTAGATAGCAATTGTGACGTGCAACTACGGAACCCGTGACACTAACAACTACGTGTGGCTCGACACTCACCTGGCCGGTTTTTAATAATGCGTTTGAATTTTTTATTATTTTTACAATCCGCGGCTAAGAAAATAAAGTAAAACAATAGCGGTGGAGTGTCATTTATCTCATAAACTTTATTACACACTGCACAGCTCTAATGGATTTCCTTTTGTTTGCTGAGTAGATGCGGTTCTATTCTTTTCTTTGTTCTGTGAAATACTAACACAATAGTTGGTACTATAGAATACAGCTAAATTATAGTTAATTTGTCAATACGGTATTGTTTTTCACTTTACAGAAGACTAGCTTTTTAGGTTTCTGTACCCAAAGGGTAAAACGGGCCCCTTTTACTAAGACTCCACTGTCCGTCCGTCCGTCTGTCACCAGGCTGTATCTCATGAACCGTGATAGTTAGACAGATGAAATTTGGAATGGTGGATGGAAATGATGTATTTCTGTTGCCGCTATAACAAAAAATGCTAAAAAAACAGAATAAAAAAATATTTAAGGCTCACATACAACAGACGTGATTTTTTTGCCGTTTTTATTGATTATGGTACTGACTTGACTCGCACTTGGCGGGTTTTTTATATGGTTTTCGCAGTAGCCTATTTACTGTCTCCATGATCTCATCTATCTCTATACCAAAATTCATCGAAATTTGTTCGGCGATTTGTCTGAAGCATAACAAGGAAATAAACTCACTTTTGATATTTTATAATATTAGTTAGGATATGATACACGAGCCTGGTTATTTATTTTTCGGGATTTGTTCAGAGAGTTATTTTTAAGAGGAGCATTTAAAATATCCACGATCTTCTGGGAGAGTCATCTGCCTAGCCTTTTCCCAACTACATTGGGGTCGACTTCCAGTCAAACCGGATTCAGCTGAATACCAATATTTTACGTGGAGCGGCTGGCCTACCAGACCTCCACAACCCACTAACTGGGTAACACGGTACTTCTTGGAAAGACTGGTGTCAGATTTTCTGGCTTCCGACAATCCGTAACGACTGCTAAAGATCTACAAATGACAGCCGGGACCAACGGCTTAGCGTGCTTTCCGAGGCACGAAGGAATCTCGGTATGTTAAGATGGTCACCCATCCACTGACCGACCTCGGCAAGTGTTGCTTAACCTTGATAATTGACCCGTGTGGCTGTTATTCTTTAGCCACGAGCTCCGAGTGTTTACTTAAATAATAATAATAATATAATCTAATAAAAATAATATAAAAAAATATAATCAACTATAAAATTATCTACAAACAAAGACATTAAATTTATTTGTATCTTTAAATCTCTTTGTCTACAAAGATTAACCTCGCATACGTGTCTGAAATTAAAAATAAGAGATTTTATATATTTGAAAGATAAGGTTATTTTAAAATAAAATATTATGTCATCGTCTTATCACTACGATTGGCGATTCATTACGATGTTTATTAACGTATCCGAATGTAATCGTGAGTAATACATATTATATCGGAAATACCCGACTTGGGTTAATTTATTAGCACCAAAATTTACCTACTTGAGAACCTAAGGCCATATACAGACTCTGCGAGTTTAACAAATTAAAAATAAAACAAATGATTACCCAAAAAAAAGATAGTATAAAAAACACTAATTAAGAAAGTTTTTACACCTGTGTTTCCCAAAGAACCGAGAGATGTACCGATTATACTACTCTACCGAAAAAATCCAGATGAAAATGCCTGACCACACTGCCTTTTTTTTTATTTCAGGATCATCTGGAATAATCATCAAATGACTTCTTCCGCTCTGCGTGGAGCGGAAGGGCGTGTCAAACTCTTACTGACTAAAACCCATCCGTGTTCCTTCTAAAGCCCTTTGCGTTCCAGGGCCGCGGTGACTCTTTCGAACAAATTCCGCAATGACCACACTGCCTGAGCCGAGAGTTAAATCCAAGAACTTCAAGCTCTGTAACACTTACCACAAGATCATCGAGACAGTCTAGAAGAGAACTACCAAAAACAAAACACAGTATGACAGATCTTAACTTGCTAATTCTAATAGAGAATTATTCTAGAAGCTACCCTTTCAGAAAACTTTAAATACGTTTACCTATATAACGTAAGTTGCATACTCCGAAGTCGCGACAACTTTCTGTACACAAGAAGGCCTGAACTTCTTACCTACGTGTTTGGGAGCTAAGAAGATAATCTGATGCGGTAGGCAAAAAAATACTGATTTTATAGAAACCAATTTGAAAAGAGGACGATGATCGTGATATTTATCCGCATAAAAAAGTCGGTTTACAGACAATAGTTTAACGTGACAACGTCATATCAAAACATTAATGAAATGATCATAACGTTACAATAAGCGTAACGTTACAATGAGCGTAACGTTACAACGAGTCATCCTTTTTCGTGTGTGCAGCCGGCGTTCATCGATTTATTAGACGTTGTCACGTCAAAACCAATTCAATCATTATCATCATCATTTCAGCCGGAATACATCAACTGCTCTGTATGGTGTTCTGTGTGGTGTTGGACGTAAAAGAATAGCACCATCCCATAGCAACTAAGGGACTCACCAGAGAATGGGCAGCAGCATTCTCTGTACATTGCAACAGCTACACCGCGATCGCCTGCCTATCGTGGCGATTATGGCCAACCCCCCCTTTGGGGCAGGCCTATGGCCAGCAGTGGACGTCATTCGGTTGATGATGATGACATCAACTGCAGGCCTCCCCCAAGTGTCTCCACACCGACCGGTCCTATGCGTCTCGCATCTATCGGTTACCCGCGATCGTCACCAGGTCATCGGTCCACCTTGTGGGAGGCCTTCCAATGCTCGCGGCATACGCTGGCAGAGTGTGCCGCTTGGGAGGAGCCGCGCCGTGCCCTCATCTCTGTGGTAGGCGGTGACCTCTCGCTGCCGGCCGTAGTTCATGCTATGATCGGCGGTGAGGAATCCTGGGACGCGGTGGTCTCCTTCTGCGAGACAGTTATCGCGCAGAAGGAGGCTGCGGAAAGGGAGAGGGAGATCACAACCGCTCTCCCTGCCCGCAGCAGGCGCATCGGGCGTCGGAGGAGGGCATACGCTGCCCTCTTCCGGCCCCCCTAACTGGGTCCAGGGGCGGCGGACTTGGGGATGTCCGTCGCCCCCCATTCATCCGGACCCGAGGTGGCGGCGCTTGGTGTTCCCGTGCGCCCCTCTTTGATGTAGCGAGGGGAGTCAAACACCTCACTCCCCTCGCCGACGCGAGGTGGCCCGCAGTGGCGGGCCGGCACCAGCCGGGGATTGCGGAAGTCGCATACGTTCCCGCGATCCCCGGCGTAGGTGGAAGATGGAACACCGGGGTGGTTTTAGTCAGTAAGAGTCTGACAGACCCCTCCACCCGCCCCAGGGTGGGGGATTTCCATGAGGATTTCCCCCCGACATTAAAAAAAAAAAAAAAAGGCCTTCCAATGCTGCCTCTTTTGGTACGCGGTCGCCACTCCAGAAGCTTTCGACCCCATCGACTATCTGTTCTACGAGCTATGTGTCTGCCCACTGCCTGTCAAGTTTTGGAGATTGAGTTTAAGCATCACTTACAGATCCTGACATTCCTCCGTACCTCGGAAAGTACGTAAGACCGTTCGTCCCGGCTGTCATCTGAAGATCTTTACCAGTCGTTACATATAGTCAGAAGCCAGAAAATCAGACTTCAGTCTTGCGAAAGGGTATCTTGTTCCCTAGTTACTAGATGATGTATATTGGTCGATGGGGGCGAAAAGCTCTGGAGTGGCGACCGCGTACCGGAAAACGCAGCGTTGGAAGGCCTCCCACAAGGTGGACCGATGACCTGGTGAGGGTTGCAGGTAGCCGATGGATTCGAGACGCACAGGACCGGTTGTTGTGGCGACACTTGGGGGAGGCCTATGTTCAGCAGTGGACGTCTTTCGGCTGATATGATATGATGTATATTGCTCGTACTCAGCTGCAACTAGACTTGTCTTTCTGCTTAGATTGGAAGCCGACCCCAATATGCAAATTAATTATTGACATTTTTAGTTATCCTATTAGAATCAGACCTTAACTAATATGTTTCTATATTTTTATGCCACATCCAACCACCTTCCCTTTTTAAGCTACACTTGGGAAGGCACCAACAAACTTGAGGAGTACGTAACAAAATGTGAGTGAGCAGCTTTGATTGCGTTCCTCTTTGTATTCACAGGACGCTGCGCCTGTTTGTCTCAAGACTCGCAGATGCTGGCTAAACGGTTTTGCCTAGACTTGGATTTGTGGGTTTGCAGGTGCTTTGTAGGTAGTAAAAAATTATACAGGCAGAATTTTAATTTTATGAGACATTACGAATTCAAAGAACGGGGTTTTGATCATATTAAGGCTGTTCCGAAACAAATAAAATGGACCAAAAATATCCACATCATAATTTTTGATTATAGATCAAATGTATGGTGTCGGACGTAAAAGAATAGCACCAGCCCATCACTACCCGTAGGTGTCGTAAGAGGCGACTAAGGGCCTCACCAGAGAATGGGCAGCAGCATTCTCTGTGCATTGCAACAGCTATACTGCGATCACCAACCCGCCTGCCAAGCGTGGCGATTATGACAAACACACCCCCCTTTGGGGAGGCCTATGTCCAGCAGTGGACGTCTTTCGGCTGATATGATGATGATGATGATGATGAAAATAATGATAATGACGTATTGCGGTAGTCCAAAACTATTCGGAAATTGTCGAAACATTCACGAGACAAAAAGCGTAGATGTAGGTACATATCATCCAGGCATCTAAAAATAAATAGTCTGAAAATCTCAATTTTTTTTTTTTGATATCACTGAAAACAGGTTTGCTAAGTCGATAAAAGTAAAACAAAATGACACACAGCTATGTAATTGGAAATGGGTACATTCCCTTTATTTTTAAACGAACGCTGCGGTTGACAGTCCTTAATGGGCTCAAACTTTTAGAACCCATAAAAAGTTTTCTTTTATAGATTTTAAAAAGTTCGCTTGAATGGGTTTTGTATTTGTTCAGAGAGGTCAATGACATGGAATAAAGTTTAAATGAATTAGAAGTTGTATACCTTCTGTGGGAATAGTGTGTACCTAGGCATTTTTTTTTTATTAGATTTGTTTTTAAAGACACTGTGTTTCAGGGTATTCTTGTGAAAACTAAAACATTACTTGGATGTGTTTAATCTTTTACTGCATCAAATTCTCTGTTTCATTCAATTACAGACGGATAACGCTCATCGTAAACCACTGGTTTTAAAAGCTTGGTCATGAAAGATTCTTGAAAAAAAGGAGGTAAATGATGAAGGATGATTTTTAACATCTTTATTTGAATAGAATAGAATAGAATAGAATATTTATTTGCGTAAAACATGGTATACAAGGGTGTTATATACAAATTGAGGCACAAGCATGTTTAGCTAGGATAAAACATAGCATGCAAAATTTTAAAAAACAAGTTAAGCAACAACAACCTTTTTTTTTTTTTTTTTAAAAAAACATCAACATTTTTAATCTTTAAATTCTTTTAAACTATAAAAACTACACTCGATTAACCACTTATGAAATTTTATTGTAAATAATTTTGTGTTTAAAGCTTTGAAATGCCTTGGTATTTTATTATAAATGCTCACACACATTGCCAAGCAGTTACTATTGTATTTAGACAGTCTAGGCAAATCATTTAACACTAGTTTATATGGATCTCGTCGATTCCGAGGATTTACATCATTTGCAGTCTTAAATAGTTGCTTATTTTTCATAACAAAAACACATATTTCGTAAATGTAAAGCGACGGTAACGGTAACAAACCAAGTTTTTTAAATATTGGTCGACATGAGTCGTCGGGCTTAAGTCCACAAATTGCTCTCATGCACTTTTTTTGAGCGATGAATGCTCTTTGGAAGTCAGTGCTGTTACCCCACATTATTAGTCCATAACGTAACAACGATTCGACGTATGCGTGGTATGACATTACAGCAGTTTTTATATTAGTTATATTTTTTACTTTTTTTAATGCATAAACAAATTTATTAATTTTAGTGCTAACATTGTCTATGTGCTCTTTCCAGTTTATGTCTTTATCTATTATTACACCTAAAAATCTGGTACGCGTTACTTCATTGATTTTATTAATATTGAGTTTAATGTCATTTTTGGAATTATTTGATCGATTAAATTGGATGTAAACGGATTTATCTAAATTTATCATCAAATGGTTAATGTCAAGCCAATGCAATAATTTGTCAATTGTATTATTAATGTCAAGTTCATGTTCTGAAATGGTATTTAGTTTTTTATTAGATGTCACTATAATAGAAATATCGTCAGCAAATAATACGCATTTATGGTTAGTTATTTTTATGATGTCATTTATATAAATGAGGAATAATATTGGGCCTAGCACACTTCCCTGTGGAACGCCATATTTATTATGTTTATATTCCGATGAATAGGATATTATTACATTATTTTCATTTTTTTTATTGATAATAACACATTGTTTTCTATTGCTTAAATAGGACGACAGCCACTGAAGTGCCGGTCCTCTAATACCAACAGCTTCCAATTTTTGTAGCAATATGTCATGAGACACCAGATCGAAGGCTTTCGATAGATCAAAAAAGAGGCCTGTAGTTATATAATTATTATTTATATTTGAAAGTATGGCTTGCATGAGGGAAAAAATGATTGATGAATGATTAGTCATTTTACCGTCTGTCTGTCTATCCGTCTGTCACCAGGCTGTATCTCATGAACCGTGATAGTTAGATAGTTGAAATTTTCACAGAAGATGTATTTCTGGTGCTGCTGTAACAAAAAAAAAAGACTAAAAAAACAGAAAAAATAATAATTTAAGGGGGCTACACCAAACGTGATTTTTTTGCTCGTTTTCGCTCGATATTGATAACGGCAACTGGTAGATACTTGAAATATTCACAGAAGATTTAGTTATATATTCACTTTAAAGGGGGGGCTCCCATACAACAAACGTGTTTTTTTGCCGTTTTTATAGATAATGGTACGGAACCCTTCGTGTGCGAGTCCGACTCACACTTGGCCGGTTTTTGAAGACGTTAGTTCATGTTTCAACTTCTTTGACAGTTGCTGTGTCTAGTGGCAAACTGTTCGATGGTTGGTGCCAGATTTTGCTAGACGCGCGGATAACTTTGCTTACGCGATGAAGGATTTATGTGACGTCAGGTCTCATTTTTAGGGTTCCGTACTCAAACAGTAACCAATGGACTTATATCGGTTGTATAATTTTTTGTAAAAAACGTTTTATATGTTGTCGATTTTTTTATCAACTACCCAACATCACCCTTAAATATGACCACGTACTTCTGGAATACCCTGTATAATAAACTAACACCCGTCATGGCAACTGTTGTACAAACACTTCATTTAATGCATTGGTTCACAATTAGCTATTGGTAGCGGCTTCATTCTGCGAACAAATATTAGCTCGATTTGTTTGGAAGCTACAGTGTTATGACGTAGTGGGGGTGTGATTGGGTAAATAATAAAGCTAAATGTTTAGTTAAATAATCTAAATGTGTGGCGATGCCCCGCGATGGGGACGTGCTTGGCGGTCCAAATCGTAATGCTGAACCAGGTTGTACACTTTTGGCGCAGCTCATTTACGTTGAAGGAAAGCCAGAACTTCATTCATTCAGGGTCTACCAGCAAGCAATAGAACGACGTATTCTCGTAGAAAAATCTAAGATGGCATAATGAATGAATCTTATCGATATCATCCGACGAGCTCTTGTCACCGTCGGCGTTCCGGAACGCAATGGTCTGGCATGCGACGATGATAAGAGACCGGAGGACATGTCGTTATTCCCATGGGAGATGGGTAGGCCATTAGTGTGGGACGCTACTTGTCTCGATACTCTTGCGCCATCTCATCTTCCTAGCTCTTCGTGCTGTGCTGGCGCTGCCGCTGCGTAAATGCGGAAATATAATAAACTTGTTGGTAGTTATATTTTTGAGCCGTTTGGGGTTGAAACTCTCGGGTCGTGGGGTCTGAGTGCGCATATCTTGTTTAAAGATCTCTCAAGACGCTTAGTTGACACTTCACGTGACCCAAAGGCTGGCTTTTACCTTGGTCAAAGAATAAGCATTGCCATACAACGTGGCAATGCCGCCAGTCTTTTGGGTACACTTCCAGTCGACAACGATGAGGATGTATTTTTTGACGCCATATTTTAGGGTTAATTAATTAAATTTATTTTTATTTTTATTTATAGTGTATACTAAAACAGCTGTAGTGTAGATGGCATAAGGAACAGTATTGCAGATACACACACAGTGCACCGTACAGTACACAGGACAGTATTGTAGATAGCAGCATCGGCATTCATTCTGTCCCTCAAAGTGCAGGTGTACAATAGGACCATTACACTCACATTAGGTAACCGACGGGTCTACTAAACCCCATTTCGATAAGTAGTGTTTGCAGACAACCCAGAGAACTTGCGCTAGGGACCTCTCACAGCAGACTTGTATGACTACTAACCAATTCTAAAATTGCCCCAAAAATAATTTTCAAAGCAAAGTCTCGAACAGTAATACTCAGGTTTTGATATCCGCATTATCAAACAAGTTATAGATCTTTACCTACAGGAACCAATCAAAGTTTCCAGTCGTTAAATCATTTTCTTCCAATGACACAAACTATTTAACAAAATTACCTTAAGGTGGTTTCGCCAGGGTTGCCCGCGAAATTCAAATTTTCTTATGGTTTTGCAATTTACAAGTCAGTGTCAGGCTGTATGTTGATTGAACAAAATATGATTCGCGACCTTAACACGTATTTATTTACAGAATTATAATCATTAAAATCATCAATACAACCTAAGTCGAATGAATGGTTACTTCATAAAAAGTCATTCAATCGAGTTACATGAATGATACAACCTGTATTGATGATTTTAATTATAATAACTCAGAAAAGCCATATTTGTTACGGTCGCCAATCGTATTTCATCAACATACAACCTGACACTGACCTGCAAAATGAAAAAAATCGTATAAAATTTGTGTTTCGCGGGCTACCCTGGCGCTTTCACCTTAATAATATAATTTTATCTTTCTATACACAAGAAACAACAATATCTTTGCTTCCTATGTATAATATTAACAAAGGCTTTTTCTATATTATTAGTGAACGCCCGAGGCTTCTACATTATGTAGGTAAGTACACGTTGAAAGTTCGAGTATATACAAACCATGTTATTGATCCAAATTATCCTCGTTTACCTCAATATGAGGTGAACTTTGTTTTGCCTTAACATAGACGTGGATAACGAGATGTATATTATGTAGGTCGCGATCTACGTGAATGTGTTCATGAGGCTAAACATTTGCAACGTTGCCTGCTGCGTGACGGTTTCTTGAGTATGGGTGTTCAAAACTATAAGTAGGTACTTGAGATAATAAAGGACGACGGAGCGTTGGAAAGGTTTTCTACATATTGGAACACTAAACAAATGGAGATTGCGGGAATCTACTGGACACTATAGGCATAGAACCAGTCGGCGATACTTTTATTTATTTTTTTTAGGCATCAAATGACTTCTTCCGCTCTGTATGGAACAGAAGGGCGTGTCAGACTCTTACTGGCTGAAACCCATCTGTGTTCCTTCTAAAGCCCTTTGCGTTCCAGGGCCCGGTGACTCTTTCGAACAAATTCCGCAAACCTGGCAGGCTCTGGCCCTGGCGGGCCCCATCTTCTATGCTGACATCTCTTTGAGGCGCGCGTGGAACACATCGCACCATCGACCCGGGCCTGGTTGTGACCGGACAGCGAGCCACCCAACGCTCGCCGTCAGCAGGCCCGCGCCTACGGTGGCCAAGGATCACCCTGCGACTCCCGACGCCCGGGGCGTCTTCTGTAGCGGCGGTTGGGGCGAAGGCACTGTCTCTCCCTCGTGCGGCTCGCCTCCTACTTCGCTAGCATTACTGCTTCGCAGAAGGAGTGTGGTGACACTTGGAGTAGGCATATGTCTCAGCAGTAGACAGCAGTAGAGATGATTTAGTTTGTTAGTTGCTGGGACAGCTACAAAACTTTTCCTGACACGGGAGTCAAACCAAGAACCACCCGTTATGCTGTCGAATTTGAATTACTCAATACTCAAAATTTATTTGCATTCCACAATGTGTAACGAGGTCGTAAATTTAAAAAAGAAATTGTAATCATTATGGACCTTGTCGGGAACAGCAAAAAACTAATATATCTAGGAATATGTAGGAATTCTATATATCTTGAAATATCTATGTTTATAAAGACCGCCTTGCCAGTATAAACACAGATTTCCTCAAGCATAATTATTATGTTTATCATCTTGGACAAATAATATTCCGCTTTCACGCCAACCGAAGTGTGACCTATTTCCCAGCCGTATATAAACACACATACATACATCGTACAATTCCTTTTACCGCCACAATATCTGATGACCGCGAGGAATGTCGCAGCATTTATCTTAGTGATTGTACACCCAAACGACCCCCAAGATGTCGGGGAATTTAAATAAACCACTATTTCTTGGGTGTTACAGTAGGCAGGCAATTTGGAGAAGGTTTACTCCGATATCTTGACTCTAAAATATTTTTATAAAATGAGTTCTTGTTTATTGAAGTAAACTCTGTCGGCTGCAGAAAATCCACAAAATTCAGGAAAAAGTATAAAAAGAGCGCAGTCTTTGTATTTTTTTATAATATAAAACGAATGAACCTTTTATGTATAGACGCCAGCTCATTAAGCTACAATAATCTGTCAAATTTCTTTAATAGATTTTCAACCTTATTGCTAAAGCATTAGGTTTAAGGTTGTCTAGAAAGATTTTACAGTTTTGAGTAGCTTGATATGCAGACGTCTGTACATAAGCCTCTTATAAGTACCTACAAAAAAAAACAAATGATAAATGTAAAAAAATATCTTTCTATATTAGGCACATTGCTCCCAGAACGGATGACCACTTCATAAGACCGAAAACGAAAGGTTTGACTGGCGACCGCGTACTGGACGCAGCGTTGGAAGGCCTCCCACTAACGGCCGGTCTCAATAACATATCTCCCTTTAACCAACTGTCAAATTAGCTACCAACAGTAGCTGAATCGTCATGCTTGCCTTTCAAACATGACGTTTCAGCAACTGGCTACTGTTGGTAGCTAATTTGACAGTTGGTTAAAGGTAGATACGGAAACCGGCCGTAAGTGAACTGATGACCTGGTGAGGGCAACGGGAGGCTGAATGCGAGAAGCACAGGACTTGTCGATTAGGCATCGCTTGCGGCAGGCATATGCCCAACAGTGGACGTATTTCGACTGAAATTGTGAAAATTCTGCAAACGGTATATTTCTCTGCTTTAATGTTTCCAATGGTTGCCTGTTTAAGATTATTTTTAGCGCTAAGACCGCCCATAGTTACACCCTTCTATTTTTAAGCTTCTTATGTAATTTCTGTATGGTTTTACCGTAAAGAATAGGTATTGCTATTCTACATAAATAAGAGTATCTTCTATGTATGAACCTTCTAAAAAATCCCTGCACTATGACCCCGCGGATAGTCACCGCTAGGAAAGGACGTAGATTTATACGTTTTACCCCGTGATTGTCATGGGAGGGCTGCCAAATGGGAGGTTTTATTATCATCCAGAGAACAGTCCTGTGACTCTAAATTATACGCCGTGTTATACGAACCTCGTAAATATATTTATTGTTAATCACCAGTGTTGTGACTGCTTGGTGATTGTGACGCGGTTGGTGGAGAATTGTGCGATGGTTGCTATCACTTTTTCTATCATTTGTTCTGTGTCTGGGTGTAATTTGTCTATAATATGTATGTATTTAGAAATATATAAGTATGTTTATCAGTTGTCTAGTTGCCATAGCTCAGGCTCTGCCTAGTTTGGGATCGGATGACCGTGTGTGAGTTGTCCCAAGATATTATATTTATTATTAAACTGTTTGTCGTTACACTGACAACTCTAAATCCATCTTCGTTCAGTGCGATAAGGCCCGCCAGTGTGCAATGATGATTACACACTTGTTTTTATAAATGTTAGTACTGTGCTTACAATCACGTATACGTATAAGAAATAATACACTTTGCACACGTTCTTGAAATTGAGTGTTCAATGCGATTTTCTGTGCCATTCCAAATAAATGTGTTTTTACTGAATGTAGAACTTTCCCTGACCTTGAAGCCTGATTTCAAAAGAGTTAGAACTCTTTTCTGGATGATGACAAAACGCTGACAGCAATAACAAGATAGTCTAGAAAGTAAAACAATAGATTTCGCGAAAAAAAAACACCAATTTACGAGTAGGTAGGGTGTGCGTTTTCATTTAATTTCGAAATTGGTCCCATAGTGAAAGTTGTTCATAGTGATGAGTACAATGGCAACTTTCCAGGATTTTCGTTTATTCTGTTAGACTTTGTATAAATAATAATATAATATAATATAATATAATAACTTGGGACAACTCACACACGGTCATCCGATCCCAAACTAGGCAGAGCCTGTATTATGGCAACCAGACAACTGATAAACATACTTATATATTTCTAAATACATACATATTATACACAAATTACACCCAGACACAGAACAAATGATCATGCTCATCACACAAAGATTTGTCCTGGGTGGGAATCAAACCCACGACATCCGATTTAGAAGTCAGGGTCACTAACCACTCGACCAACAGGCCAGCCAAATAACAGAGCTGTATTACCTACTTAGTTATTTCATGACAGTTGAAACAAGCACTCAGCCTCTAAAAGCCTCAAGCTTCAAAACCACTTACTTCTGAATAATAATAAGAAAACAATACGATTGTTAAGTTACTATTACTATTCAAGACCGCCTTTCTGTTTGTCACTGCAACTGATACCAATTGTATTGTACACAAGAAACCCGGAGTTAATTCTATTAATAGCTTCTTGACATTCAACAATGGACCCTTTCTCTTCAGTTTCATAGCTGTTTTTGGCTTACCATCTACTTATATTGATTGTTATCAATATGAATATAAGTTTGAAAAGGCGATGTAATTGGTAGGAAACAGTATTTTTTGTTGTACCTAAGGATAGCTTAATTCCTTGGGACACTATTCTATTAAACGAATATAAAGACAATAATCTAAATATCTTCATACTTAACCTAAAACTAGATTAGTATTTTTTGTACAACTTCCGTATCCATGTGGTGTTCACTTATAAGTGATTGTTGCACTGATGTATAATAATTTGTTGCCCGATATTTTTATCATAAAACCAGTGTGAACAATATTGTTGGTGAACCAATAAAATAAAATAAACAAAACTCTACTACAGAAAGAACTCGTACATGATTAGAGCGTACGTTAAATGTGATGTGTCAGGATGTCGAGCTTGATTTTTTTTTTTTTTTTATATGGGTTTGCTCTTGACTCTAGTCTAGGTCATAGATGACAAATACAAAGTCGACAATGGAGCGTGCTTACCCAGAAGAAGCCTGTTCACTCTAATTTTGAAGAGATTAAGGTTGTATGCGTTCGGAAACAGACGCAGGCAGAGAGTTCCACTCCTTTGTTGTGCGCATTATAAAAGACGTTTGGAAACGTTTAGTCAGATGGAATAGCAACAAGGTAGGGATGGTAACTTGCAGTGCGTCTAGATGTCCGATGGTAGAAGGGGGCCGGTGGGATGAGGTCGTGGAGTTCCTAGGTCCATAGATGACAAACACAAAGTCGACGATGGAGCGAGCTTACCCAGAAGAAGCCTGTTCACTTTAATTTGTTTACCAGTAGCGTTAAAAAAGTAATGAAAGCTTTGACTTGCTTTTTTAGTATAACTTAACCGCTGTTTTGTGCTAAGTTGTTTTTTTATATTTTTGAGCTTGGTTTGAGCGTATTTGCGTTAGTCTTGAGCTGTTTTCGTGAGATTGTTTTAATTATTCACAATATTTAGGAGTGAAAACTTGTAAATGACCATTTTTAACTATTGCTACTTTCTAATGTAATGTATTAGCTGTAAGTTTTCCTAAAATGAATAAAATAAAATATAATCTGTGTGCTAAATATAAATGGTGGATAGACAGTATGATCGACATTAAAACGTTCGTGCCTAAAAATTAGTACCTACTATACCATATTTAGTGTAAGCATACAGATGTACCTGAGAGAATTGCTAGTGTAATTGAAATTGAATGTATATAATAACTTAATTATTGATTGTATCACAAAACATTAGTTTTATAAATACACAACATTCGTTATTTTTGTGAACAATTTCCCAAATATTTGTAGCCAGTAAATGGCAAAACATGTTAGATCATGATTATAAAAATAAGACCTTAAATATTCTTGTTCTTATATTTTTTTTGCGTTCAGTTTATAGAGGGTGTCCACTGTCCATAGGTAAAGCTATCCTTAGGTACAATATTTGATCTATAATGGTCATCATCTGCCTAGTCTTGTCCCAACCATATTGGCGTCGGATTCATATCAAACCGGATTCAGCTGAATACCAGTATTTTACAAGGAGCGGCTGCCTACCAGACCCAATAACTGGGTTACACGGTACTTCTTGGCAAGACTGGTGTCAGATGTCACGAGCTCCTAGCTAGAAATATAATGATAAAGAGTAACAACCGACTTCTAAAAAAACACAACAGTGTATAAAATAACTTTAATTTCGGAAGTCGGTGCTTTTGGTTGTTTCTTCGTATTTTAAACCTGGTTTCGCCTTGAAGATCGAAGGGGTATTGCGACTGTTTTTATTTACCGCTTGCAAACAACCAAGCAATTTTAGATTTGGACGTAGGTAATATTGGACTCACCAGAGAATGGGCAGCAGCATTATCTGTGTATTGCAACAGCTGCAATCGCCAACCCGCCTGCCAAGCGTGGCGATTTTGGCAAACCCCCCCTTTGGGGGAGGTCTATATCCAACAGTAGGATGATGAATGTTTACGAAGTTTTTTCTTTGTTCAATATATTATCAGGTAATCATGATATAACTGCAGCACAAATACTGCGCAGAATTGTAGCTTTTTTACTGCACCAATTGACCCGTATTTCTAATCAATATTTGCATATAAAACTGAAATCCTCCACAATCCACAAATACAGTGTTCTCTCTTTGCAATAATTTTCAAATCTCGACACGTAGCATAATGCTAAGCCTCTGGCTTCAGCGCCAATCGTTATACATTCATGAGGACTCTTTGACTACTCTTTGTTTTTTAGCAATCAGATATAATCTAATATTCTACACAAATATCCTTACATGTATCGCTATAGATTGGATGGATTAGAATATGGGTGTTTATTTAGCGGAGATTTTATTGGCTCTAAAAACTAGGAATAGGTGACTGATGGTGGTGATGATTCCAGGATTTTAGAGGAGGTATTATCAACTCTATGTTACTTACTTCCACGAACATTAGGTAAATATAGTCTACCTATTCCGATCTCTGGTAATTACGCACAGCATCCTGCCAAGCTTAATGCCAAAACGCTACACCACTAAATCAATCCTAGATCGTGTTCTATGAGCTACAGATTAGCTGACTACAACGATTTGTGTCTAGAATCTGCTGGAGGCAATAGAATTTAATTAATGTTGGCGTTTCTGCTTGAGTTGCGGCGCTATTCCGAGGAGTTCTCATTGAAAAGAAAGAAAACACGTTTATTCCGCCAAAAATGACACAGAAAACTAAAAGAGAATAAAGACAAACTAAAAACTAAATAATACTCGTTTCACTGACGTGTCAGTACCGGACATTCACTTCTACGAGTCTCTGGTCATACCACAGACAAAACCGCATACAGTTCAATCACTGACAAGCTGTGTCAGGACCGGACATTCACTTCTACGAGTCTCTGGTCATACCACAGACAAAACCGCATACAGTTCAATCACTGACAAGCTGTGTCAGGACCGGACATTCACTTCTACGAGTCTCTGGTCATACCACAGACAAAACCGCATACAGTTCAATCACTGACAAGCTGTGTCAGGACCGGACATTCACTTCTACGAGTCTCTGGTCATACCACAGACAAAACCGCATACAGTTCAACAGTTGTCTATGGCACGACGTCCGGCACTGACTGACATTGACAACATAAAAACAAATGAAACAATAGCAGTCAAAGAAGTCAATTAACAAATTTAAAAAAAATACATAAATACAAGTTGTGCGTCGCATCCGAGCAAGAATCGGTCGTTCCTCGGCCTATGCATATGCCGCAACTTTAGACATGTCCAATAATCAACGGAGCTGATTTTCAGCAACCACTGTTCGAGTGATATTGGTAGATAATTAACAAAAGATAAAGTTGACTAGCTTTTGCCCGCAGATAGCTTATAACCGAGTTCAGGGTCCTATCTATCCTTCTGCGAAGCAGGAGGCGGGCGCGTGAGGGAGAAGCAATACCTCACGCCCCAATCACCGCAACAGAAGGAGACGACCCGGGCGTCGGGAGTCACAGGGCGATTCCCGGCCAACATAGGCGCAGGCCTGCAGAAGGGCCTCTTCCGCTCTGGGTGGAGCGGAAGAGGCCCTTCTGCAGACTCTTACTGACTAAAACCCATCCGTGTTCCTTCTAAAGCCCTTTGTGTTCCAGGCCGCGGTGACTCTTTCGAACATATTCCGCAACCAATATTAACCCGTGCGCCAGTCATTTCTTACCTCATTCTTCTCCTTTTTGTATCGATCGACTCAACTGAAACTCAACTTTCAACATTTTTCCGACCAGTTGGTATGTGGACCCTTGAACCGCTCTGTCATTAGCCACGTTCAAGTCATGGAAAACACATGTAGTCGGGCATAGAGCGTAGGAAACTAGAAGAATTTCCTGCGGACGGGCTCCACACTGCCATTGTGTTGAGGGTGGGTCAATGAAATAATGCTAGATTGTTTCTACAGATTCTGCCTGAGCCTGCCAGGGTTGCGGAATTTGTTCGAAAGAGTCACCGTGGCCCTGGAACGCAAAGGGCTTTAGAAGGAACACGGATAGGTTTTAGTCAGTAAGAGTCTGACACGCCCTTCCGCTCCACCCAGAGCGGAAGAAGTCATTTGATGATTACCCATCCTTAAAAAAAAAAAGAAAAAAGCAAACCTGTAACCGCAATCAGAATAACTGAGCTCTACTTTTAGAAATTCTTCTGAAGCGAAAAACGAGCTACATACACTCATTACCAATCACACAACAGAGAAGTAAGTTACTTTATTTGACCAAAACGAACGTTTGTATTCAGAAAAAGAATACTTTCCTCCCTTTATAAGAAATCTATTTATTAGCCCCGACATTAATATACAAGTATTTATTATCGTAACAAATGCTTCGGGCAATCATCTCCTTTTTATGTGACAACCTCATCCTGTTTTCCGAAAATAATATAATGTAATGTTGCCAGAAACGGCACTATTATTTAGTTTGGCAACTATTTTTGTGGTATTAAGTCTTCATATTTTTAATGTTTTATGAGTCCCAAGTATGGTTGTTATTTGTTTTTAGTTTATTTTAAAATAAACGTTATTTTTTTGTAGGTACAAGTATATCCGATGCGTAAAATTAAGATGACTGATTTTCTAGACCAATTTTGAGTGGAAACCAAAACCGTGGAGCTCGTGACTAAAATAAAAAAAATATGTGGGTCTATCTGCGAAGTGCCATCCTTACTAACATTGTAAATGCGAAAGTAAGTTTATTTGTTTGTTACGCTACTACGTCAAAACCGCTGAAAAACCGCAAAGTCTGGCAACCATCTTGTTTTCTGGCTGACAGGCCCCAGATAGGTGCAAGGTGGAGATCATATAGGAGTGTAAAATAATGGAAGTCAGCTACAAAAGACTTGAAGCGACTCGTCGTTGTTCCTTTTTGTTTTGCAATACACCGTGTAGCAGCATAAATACGAAATAAATAATAACAAAACGCAATACCTCTTGAGGGGTCATTGTACACATCATTATGAACAACTAAAAGTTGTTCATAATGATGTGTACAATGACCTATAGGACAAACACTGTTATCGTGAAACCCGTTCTTTTTTTTTATCATTTAACTTATAATTCCTTTTTTTTTTTAAGGATGGGGAATCATCAAATGACTTCTTCCGCTCTGAGTGGAGCGGCAGGGCGTGTCAGACTCTTACTGACTAAAACCCATCAGTATTCCTTCCAAAGCCCTTTGCGTTCCAGGGCCGCGGTGACTCTTTCGAACAAATTCCGCAACCCTGGCAGGCTCTGGCCCTAGCGGGCCCCGTCTTTATGCTGTCATCTCTTAGAGGCGCGCGTGAAACACACCGCGCCATCGACCCGGGCCTGGTGGTGATCGGTTGGGGCGAAGGCCTTGCGTTTCCCCCGCGCGGCCCGCCTCCTCCTTCGCTAGCATTACTGCTTCGCAGAAGGAGGTGACCGCTTCCCAAGCCTCCTCGCTCCGGACCATGGATTCAACCAGGGCCGCGAGAGGTCGCCGCCGCTGATCGCCTCGACAAGGTCACTCAGCCCAAGCATGGCAGACACCCACCGTATGCTCCACCGTGTCCTCCGGATTTAATTTATAATGCTGGCTGAATGATTTCTAAAAGTTTGTCCATCTATTTTAATGGGACTTCATATACACAACACTGCGTTACTTGGAAATGAGAAACCTGAATTTCCAGTCCATGTTTGTCATTAGCACCCGTTCATATTAACAAACGCGCTTCGAACGCGACTATTCATGCGATAATTATTGACACAATACACGTGACAGACAATTCAATGGCCGACTTGTGTGCCTTTGGCGACACGTTTGTCCTGCGCTTACAAATATACCTTCACGCAAAAAGTCTAGCTGTGATTGAATTTTTTTTTGGCTTAAGTTTACACTCCAAGCGGCTTTTGGTATACCTAAGGTTTTAAAAACGGAAAGCTGTTTCAGCCGCTTCAAATGCATTTCAGATGCGAGTAAGAGTGATTATATACGTGACAATCTAATCTGAAGTTGGATTTGACAGCATGATACAATATTGCTTCACTACTAATTAAGAGAAAGACATGAAATAAATATCTTTCGCACTTAGTGGTAAAGCGATCTTCTATCCCTCTCTACTCAGCTGTCAAATCCAACTTCTTAGATTGTCACGAATAAAGACTTAACAGAAACTGTGAATCAATATTTGGTTGATATTAGAAACACACTTGTAACATTTGTTAAAAAAATATAAAATAAAAATATCAGCCAGTCTTTGTCCGCAGCTTCGGTCGCGTCAATATAGATTTTCGCGAAAAAAATCCATTACTTAGTAAATACTTACTAAGGGTTCATCTATCTCTGTACCAAAATTCATCAAAATCGCAGTTTAGCAGTTTAAGCGTGAAAGCGTAATAACCAGACAAAATCACCTTCGCATAGACAATATAAGTTAGGAAACACATTTCAAATCATAAACCAATGATTACTTGTTTGATATCGCTTTATTTTGGTACAACAGATGACCGAAAAAAAAAGTAGGGACACGCACAGGATAAATAACAAAATGAAATGATGTGATTAAAAGATTAACAAGATACAAAACCTAGTGCGAGACCAAACAGGCTCAACTGACTGCAGACTTCATTTACCAACTGAAAACATTTTTTAACCAATATATAAAACCTATAAACGAGCAATTCTTGTATATATGTATACATATAATCTGAATCTCGGAAACGGCTCCAACGATTTTCATGAAATTTAGTGTGCATTTGGTTTCGATCGGATCGATCTAGCTAGGTTTCATTTTAAGAAAACGTTTAAGTACTTACGTAAGTACAGTAATCCAGTAACTTTATAGGCTGCCGCATTTATTTTTAATTTGTGTACTTTCAAGAACGCTGCATAAGCAACTACTTTCAAAACTATCATTCATCAAGATTATAAGAATCATACTTCAAAATTCCAGGTCTTATTAATTCCAAAAATAAGCCTTGAAAAGAAGGCTTTTCTTATGAGAATTTAACCAATATCTTCAAGATTAGTTTCTACAGAATTAAAAGGGCCTCAGGCGTATTTTCCAATTTGTTCGTGAAGAGTTAAATAATGAAGATGTCCCATCTAATAATGAAAAATGTTCTAGAATTTTCCACAATGGTCTTTCAGATTGGATTGCATCGTTTGATGGGCGTGATCACAGTTTGAGAGAACTTTTCTGTGGGATATTTTCTTTTCACGCCAGTTGGTTGCCTAGTTGGAAAAGCCAGCCAGTATATGGGTGTTATTTGACTTGGAAACTGGTGGATACCAAGCTTCACAGCTTGGCTCATCGCCGCAAGGTTGCCTGCTTGTCGGTCTTCTACAGATTGTACATAGGGGAGAGTGTCCAGGAACTCCACGACCTCATCCCACCGGCCCCTTTCTACCATCGGACATCTAGACGCACTGCAAGTTACCATCCCTACCTTGTTGCTATTCCACCAATTCGCACTAAACGTTTCCAAACGTCTTTTATAATGCGCACAGCAAAGGAGTGGAACTCTCTGCCTGCGTCTGTGTTTCCGAACGCATACAACCCTAAATTTAGTGATTGCAAAATTAGAGTGAACAGGCTTCTTATGGGTAAGCTCGCTCCATCGTCGACTTTGTCTCTGTTATCTATGACAAATATTTTTACAGGACTTTGCAAATCTGTTAGTAAATAATTTTACTTGTCCATTTCATTGTTTATATAGCATTGACTTATAGGGAACTAGCAAGTAAATTCTATTGATGTATCACATGTGCTTATATGGCTATCGATAAATCATTCGACCCATAAGAGCAGCTAATGTGCGTTCGAATAGTCGAATACCAATTAATCGCCATTCACTATGGCGAATAGTCGAATACTCGCCGATATTACCTACTTGACATAAAAAAGAAATAAAAAAAAGTTGTTTACTTATTATCAAATAATAATAATACACTTGTGTTGAATTATTATTAAATGTAGTCTCTTGAACTTACTGCACACACTCACAGACAATTATCTGCCCCTTTTGGACTATATTACATTTTTACGTCAACATGACTGACTTTTGGCTAACTTTTTAAATTCATGATAAATAATAATACTTTTGTTAAAAATACTACTTTATTTATTTTTAAGTCTATAGCTTTTATGTTCATTAAAAATATTTTTATTTAGACAACTATTCGCCGCAGCCGAATATTAGACACTATTATTCGGTATTCGACGAGTAACAAAAAATGGCGAGTAATGCCGAATACCGGAAAATTGTGAGGATTCGCGACATCCCTAGATTGAACCTCAAATTAAGGCTTGTTCAAACCTATGCGGTTATCGCTACCCAGAGTAGCGATAAGCCCTCTATCTCGCGCGGTATCCCCACCGGATTTCCCATTTTACGCACACAAATTAAACAGAGAAGCATTTCTACCAGTCAACATGTGGGTTATGCAGAGACAAATATACCACTATTTGACTCTGTCTGTGCAACACAGAATAAAATGCAATTGATTGACAAGTAGGTCACATGTTTTCGCTTGCTTAGCGATACAGGTTCCACCAAAGCGGCGGCGCGGGGCCAGCGGCAGAAACATTCCTCCTCACACCTTTTTTTTTAGCGATGGGTAAAATCAAATGACTTCTTCCGCTCTGGGTGGAGCGGAAGGGAGTGTCAGACTCTTACTGATTAAAACCCATCCGTGTTCCTTCTAAAGCCCGTTGCGTCCCAGAGCCGCGTGTACTCTTTCGAACAAATTCCACAACCCTGGCAGGCTCTGGCCCTAGCGGGCCCCGTCTCTTATGCTATCTTCCCTTTCAGGGGCGCGTGGAACACGACGCGCCATCGACCCGGGCCTGTTGGTGATCAGACAGCGAGCCACTCAACGCTCGCCGTCCACAGGCCCGCGCCTATGGTCGCCGGGGATAACTCTGCGACTCCCGACGCCTGGGGCGTGTTCTTCTGTAGCGGCGGTTGGGGCGAAGGCCTTGTCTTTCCCGTCCCTCCCCACACCTAGCAAATTTATTGACTACACGGGCGAGCAAAAACAGTTTCGCTAGCCGTAGCGGTAGTCATATCTGCTTAGATATGATGAGGAACACAGATCGGTTTTAGTCAGTAAGAGTCTGACACTTCCTTCCGCTCTGCCCAGACCGGAAGGAGTTATTTGATGAATTCCCCTAAAAAAAAAACTATTGTGTAGTTTTATGAAACCACGAAGCAAGTGAAATTTTACAGAGAACATTTACATTAATACACTAATCAAAACACACAAATACCGCGGTGTACTTGCACGAATAAGTGAGAATGGAAATGCTACATGGTCAGCTGATGCAAGCTATGAGCACCATTGCTCTGCCGAGCGCTTTTCACTTTATCCCCACTCTGCGGCCGGCTGTAATGCGACATGCGATAGATGGACAAAAAAATTCGAGGCGATGGAAATAAGTTTCACTTTATAACGATTATCGCATACCCACTCGACATTTGCTACCAATCTGGGTAGCGAATACCGCGTAGGATTGAAAAGTAAAGACGAGCGAACGAGCGAACAAATGCTAACGAATTGGTCAAGGAAATCGACGATACGCTCGGTCGATACGGACACCGCTCGTTTGCTTAGAGTACCTAGGTCCACACAAAACAAACTTTTTTCTGTAGGTACAGACCTTAAATAAAAAAATTGCTTCTTTGCACAGACATAATTGTACAAGTTTAGTCTAGTGTGTAATTTCTCATTTTTTTTTATTTTTTTTTATTTAATATGGGTTTGCTCTTGACTCTAGTCTAGGTCATAGATGACAGAGACAAAGTCGACGATGGAGCGAGCTTACCCAGAAGAAGCCTGTTCACTCTAATTTTGAAGAGATTAGGGTTGTATGCGTTCGGAAACACAGACGCAGGCAGAGAGTTCCACTCCTTTGCTGTGCGCATTATAAAAGACGTTTGGAAACGTTTAGTGCGAATTGGTGGAATAGCAACAAGGTAGGGATGGTAACTTGCAGTGCGTCTAGATGTCCGATGGTAGAAGGGGGCCGGTGGGATGAGATCGTGGAGTTCCTGGACACTCTCCCCGAAGTACAATCTGTAGAAGACCGACAAGCAGGCAACCTTGCGGCGATGAGCCAAGCTGTGCAGCTTGGCATCCACCAGCCTTACGTCGCCAATGAGCCTTTTAGCTCTGTGTTCCACCGAGTCAAGCGCGGCAAGTTGGTATTTAGCTGAGCCATCCCAAAGGTGGCTGCAATACTCCATGCAGGATCGGACTTGTGCTTTGTAGAGGGTTAAAAGCTGTCCAGGCGTGAAGTATCGCTTCACTCTATTTAGGATGCCCAGCTTTTTGGCCGCAGTTTGGGCTTTGTGCTCAATGGTGGCACCAAAGTTGAGACTGGTTGTCAACTCCATGCCTAGGAGCTCGAGCCGATCGGTTACAGGAACAGAAGTACCCCGAAAAGTCGGAGTTAGGTCGAAACGACTCCTTTTCGCGGTAAAAAGGCATGCTTGTGTTTTGGTGGCGTTAAAAGAGACCAGATTGTCATCACCCCACTGGGAGACAAGACTTAAGGTCAAATTTGTCCGCTCTACCATGGCCTCTCTCAAGGAACGAACTTCTTCCCCGCTGGTTTTTGCGCTAGACAAGTATCTCTCTGAAACCGAACTGTCATCTGCATACCCAACAATACCAGGCTGAAGCAGGTCATTGATGTGCAGCAGGAAAAGAGTTGCAGAGAGAACAGACCCCTGAGGAACTCCGGCATTAATAGCCATGAGGTCAGAGAAGCAGCCGTCAACGACTACTCGGATCGACCGTTCACTAAGGAAGTCTGATATCCAGCTACAAAAATCAGCTGGGATGCCATAAGCAGGAAGCTTGCTGAGTAGACTTGCGTGCCACACCCTATCAAAGGCCTTCGAGATATCGAGCGATACAGCAAGTGCTTCGCCGTGTTTCTCGATGGCTTCGCCCCAACAGTGCGTGACATACACAAGAAGATCGCCAGTTGACCGTCCCCGGCGAAAGCCATATTGACGGTCACTGAGGAGATCATTGTCTTCAAGGTAGGTCAGCAACTTACTGTTCAGTACCCTTTCCATAACCTTGCACAGAATGGAGGTAATGGCGATCGGTCGATAATGAGCAGGGTCTGCACGGTCGCCTTTTTTTGGCACAGGTTGTACATTCGCAAGCTTCCAGGATTTTGGCACCGTTCTTTTTTCAAGAGAGAGGCGGAACAAGCGTGTCAACACAGGAGACAGTTCAGGCGCACATTGCCTCAAAACTCTCGCTGAAATGCCGTCAGGCCCGCTGGCCTTGTTCACGTCTAGACTGCACAATACTCTTCGTACCTCTTTCATGTGAACTGCGATCTCCGACATCGAAGAGTCACAGTAACGAGGTCTTGTGACCCAGGTCTTGGGTCTCATGTGAAAAGTCCCAAGTTACTGGGTAAATTACAGTATGACATTAATTGGCTACCACACTACCAATTAATAACTACAAAAACCTAATTAAAAATCAAATTATAACAGTTATAAATTGCTTATCAAGAATAAAATATACACTCAATAAATAAATCAACGTGTTTACTGACTTGTAATTAAAATGTCAGAGCGTCACGGTGTCACACGATATATTTACTACTTAATTTGCTTTCTGAGTGTTAGTTAGTGTGATAGAGTAATTATTGGAAAAATATGTAGTGACCCACTTGACATTAACATGATATAATATCTTTTGTACAAAAAATACAACCAACCTCCAAAGAAATACCACCGCACAGTGCAAAAAACTTTAAATTTCGAAATCGGTGTTTCTGGAATTGTTTTTTTAATTTTTTGACACCGACCGAATAAGTAATAAAAAAAAGAAGAATTTTGCAAATCCGTCAAGATATGACGGAGTAATGATCGAAGACACATTTTAAGTGGAACATTTCCCTTAACATCTAGTAAGGAAACAAAAATCCCAGTCTCGAAATTGATGAGAACAAAAATAACTTTACACTAAAAGTGTACAGAAAACATTTCTGTGACTTCGCGCTCGCATCTGACTTCTTAACTTCTGACGAGTTCGGAACTGAAAAAAAAAGTTTATTTACAGAACCAGTGGGCAACTGGGTAGCCGACTGCATAAACAGAATCTGTGATTTTTCATAAAACATGAAACTTCGACAAAACTGAAATAACTTCACAGTTCACTTCACAGAGCAACTTGCTTGCAAATCTCCAAATTAAGCACATTTATATTTAGTTCCCTATGTTGCAATCTGAATGAATAAACTAGCACCAATCTAACCTGTCCTCAGTCGACAGATATTTTGGTAGCCGGAGAGAATGTAGCTTGATTTAAGGTATTTTTGACTACAGTTATAATTAGATATAGGTCGATTCAAACGTGATCGATGTGAAGTTCACTTTCGTCGCGCAGTACCCCAACCTCAGTCCTACTGTCTCATGAATTTACTACTGAGCAACAAACCGCAGAGTGTTCCGAGACGCCATTTTGTTTGCTTCGCTCAAGTATTTAAGCACGGGTTTCGAAATCGTCACCACCCGCCCCGACCCTTGCTCGAGCGAACTCGCGCCGCTGAGCCAAATAACAATCTAGCCCGTCCCTAACTGTCCTCCCCCCAGCGACGCCCTAAGCCGAGGCCCGTACCCCACAGGGGGAGCCCTTAGCGTGTAGCCCTGTCTGGAGGCTTTAATATTTATATTAAGGCCACCACAGGCAAGCCCAGTTAAGCAGTCGAAAACCTCATAGGTTGAACTGCAAGACGACACAAAACAAAACGTTACCTCAACTGAATGACGTCCATTGCTGGATATTAGCCTTGTCCAAGCATGGTTACGATGACTGGTCATGTGCCTCATGAATCCAGCTTGATCGAAATGGTTGATCCACACAAATTCGAGCCGTCACCGGAACGTGGCTGGGCTGTGGTCCGTCTGGAGCTCAAAATAATATCGGTCAATCAATCAATAGATTTTTTTTTAAACATAGGTTACAACAGTGTGCAGGATGTTACAATTTTATATTACAGTTTCTCTATGTTTTGCCATTTGGCGTACAAGTACAGACGCCAGCACATCAAGTTACCCGAAACTGTCAAATTTTCCCAATCAACCTTGAACCTAATGCTTTAGCGATAAAGTTGAAAATATGATATAATGTCAATATCAAACGAAATGTAATAATGTCAATAAAAGATAATTGTAATGTCAATAAGTAGTATAAGGTAGTAAAAATGTTTGAAATTGACATTTTCTTCAGAATTACTTTTGAGTCATCGTCATGTTACGAATATACAAATATCAAAGAACTGTCATCAACTGAAACAATAGTAACATTTCTGTATTAATATAGTATATAATTTACGCTTGAAAGCGTATATTTTATATGAATTCGATCGCACACGTCCGTGTCCGGGCCATGCCCGTGACGTTTCAGATGCCATTATGATTGACCAGGGGCCGAACACATCCTGGTCACGGCCCTGATATGTGTGGATCAACTTCGAGGCCATGTGCCACATCTTGGGCAATACATGTCGGCTTTCTTGTTTTTTCATCAAATCACCCGATTTCTTTTTTGATAACGCTGGTAGAACCCGAGCATATCCATTAGGTCACGATAGATGCGAGCGTAGTACTTCACTTCAATTTACAACCTTAATTCAAATCAAAATATTACCTAATCTAATTCCACAGTATCAAAGTAAAGCCTTAATAACGAACTAGACTAATTAGTCCATCGATGAAGACAACTTGGAAAGATAAACTTCATTTGAAACCGATATAGGCTGGCCGCATACGTACGGTTCCGGAGACCAATACTTGCCTTAAATTACATACAAAGATTTCAACTTCGTATATGTTTCACGTTTGTTTATTTTTCGAATGGGAAAAAACCTGACTTTCGATCTTCGACTTGTTTTTGAAAAGAATTCAAAACAAGTCAAAAATCGAACGTGCAAAGGAAAACGGAACATCTGCCAGGTCCCTTAGACGATTGCGGAACTTTCTTCCCACTACCACTAAAACTGCGCCTTTTTTTTGTGAGTGGCGTCTCGCAGTTCAACCTATGAGATTGTCGACTGCTTAACCGGGCTTGCCTGTGGTGACCTTAATATAATATTAAAGCCTCCAGCCAGGGTTTATAAAAACACTCATAAACTAAGCGACAAGACGCTAAGGGCATCCCCTGTGGGGTACGGGCCTCGGCTTAGAGCGTCGCTGGGGGGAGGACAGCTAGGGACGGGCTGGATCGAACTGGAATTATTTTTAGGGGACGAATTTAAAACTACAGGCTCAGCGGCGCGGGCTGGCTCGAGCAAGGGTCGGGGCTAAAACTGCGCCTGCACAGTCCCTTCTGCTTCCAATCCTTGACTATGCTGATGTCAGTTATCTCGATCTCACCCAGGCACAATTAGATACCTTTGCATAGGATTATTTTCGGCCTGCGCAAATATGATCACATTTCTAAATTTCGCACAAAGTGGCTTCCCATGAGTCTTCGTCGGGATTCTCATTATTTAATTTTGCTCTACAGTATACTTTTCAATCCTTCAACCCCCTTTTATCTTAAAAAACGTCTCAAGTTCCTTCATAACACACGTCTATTAGATACTCATATTATAAAACCCAAAGTTTGGATGTTTGTTACTCAATCACGTCTGAATGGCTAAACGGATCTTGATTAAAGTCAAAGTCAATTCATTTATTTCAACTAGACCATTAAAAAACATTTTTGAACATCAAATTTACAGTTTAATAATAAAAAAAATTAAATTAAAATATAAGTGACTCTAGCTGTCATAAATGTGGCACAGAGGTAGATTATAGTCTGGAATAATACATACTTACTTAGTATCCCGATAAGACCGCCTGTCTAATGTATTTTTTTTACATCTACCTACTGTTTCTGTAAATTTAATGGTTTACATAATAAAGAATATTATATTCTATTCTATTCGAACGTCTACGCTAGTCTCACGGAATTCCGAATCTGAATTCCTTGTCGGAAAACCTAATTGGGAAACTGTACGTATGTGGCCAGCCTTAAAGTGGATGTCTCTGCAACGCTCGCTGGCAGAGTAATTAATCAATTTCATGCAATAGAGTTCTTTAGCAGAATTCTAGTGTTATAGTTTTAAAAGAATATTACTTGGAAATTAATTATGTTGAGGATATTGATTTAGTTATGGCAGGGATGGTTGGGTTTTCGAATATCGTTAATGAATACTGGGGGGCTACTCGCTAAATCCGAAGTACGTAGTTTCGGGCTTATCACCTACGGACTTACGATTAGTTTCGAACCCAAACTAAGAATGAATGACAACACGATTTGACAGTTACTGTCAAATCGTGTTGTAATTAGTTCTTAGTGGTTAGGTGATACGGAGTAGAATACGCCCGCAACTGAGCCCGAAACTACGGACTTCGGGATAAGAGGGCTTAGAGGTTGGAATATGTATCTGCTGCAGAGAAGAAAGTGTGTTCCTTTGCCACATTTTGACGTTGGCAACTGATGAGGTACGCTTATTGCATTTAAAGTATATAATAAAAGAGGAATATGGTTAGAAATGCTTAAGGCCATCTCGCCTTACTTTGCAAACGGCGCGAATTGACGTTTTGCTCATGAATTGTCAGTCATCGAATTGTCACGTTAATATGGAAATACGCCGTATGGAAACATATATGTGGAAACATAGAGTTGTTATAAAATAAAGTGGCTGAACGATAGTATCGCTGCGAGACACTCGCTCGTGTAGGTGTCGCCTTACTAATCTATACTTAATATAATAAAGCTGAAGGGTTTGTTTGTTTGTTTAAACGCATTAATCTCTGTACCCACCAGTCGGATTTGGAAAATCTTTTTGTACATGATAGCCACATTAATGAGGAAGACTATAGGCTATACGGGAACGGGAAAAAACGGGATATGCGCGTACGAAGTCGCGGGCAAAGTGCTAGTATTTTATAAAGATAATTTAATAAACCATTACCAATCAGGGTGTAACGGTAACGCTGTGTATATATGTAGGTAGCTAATATTTACAAGCCATGCCAGCCAGATTTCAAAACATTTGCCCAAAAACCACCCTGTATAAAGATACTGCATGCAGATGCAGATGTTATTGTTAAATCATAAGACCATAAAAACTAAGCATTTTACAACTAATTCACTACAAGTTATACCAACTGCTATTTTAAATCCGGGATGTTCTGAAAGCTAGAAAATAGTCACATTACTCTCATGGATGAGTGAGCTAAGCCTGCAAGTCCTGCTCCTGCTTTGAGTACACACTTCGGTCGTTCATACACGATGAGAAGTTGAGTTTATATAAAAGTAACGTAAGAAGTTGTGAAAAGTCGACTGTAAGACTGCCAACCGGCAAAAATCCTTTTTCGTTTTTACCAGGTAACTGAGTGACAGTGGAATGTTTAAATGTAATTGTGGAACAATGTTTAATTTTTAAAACGATTTCAAAAAAGGAGGTGGTTCTCAATCCGTTTGTTACCTCATAGCTCCGTCATTTATGAAGCAATTAGATTTTTTTTATGTGAAAGGAATTATTTTCCTATAGAAATGTCATCATAATCGGTTTTTTAGTTTGGCTTTAAATCAAAATAGCTGGAAGAATATGTCATCCAAGTAAACGAAATTGCGTATTTTGCTTTCCTGTGACTTTCCAGTGGTGTTGTTAGGTGTGGGTACCACTAAAAAGAGAAAAATAAAAGAATACAACCGACTTTTAAATAAAAAAAACATTACAAACTATAAACACTTTTATTTCGAAAGTCAGTGTTAAAAAAACGAAGAAACAACCAAAAACATTATTATTATATTTGGAAGTCGGTTGCATTTTTTTGTAAATAAGTTTAGTATTGTTTAATACTGACGACTAAATAATAAAGTTTGCCAAACTTGGTCCGTGTATAGGTGACCATTCTTTCTCCGGCTTCTTGGATCTACATCTACATCTTTGACAACCAATCCAAGTTAAATGTTAAGCTACATCCTATAGACTCGAAGCCGAACCCAANCCACTAAAAAGAGAAAAATAAAAGAATACAACCGACTTTTAAATAAAAAAAACATTACAAACTATAAACACTTTTATTTCGAAAGTCAGTGTTAAAAAAACGAAGAAACAACCAAAAACATTATTATTATATTTGGAAGTCGGTTGCATTTTTTTGTAAATAAGTTTAGTATTGTTTAATACTGACGACTAAATAATAAAGTTTGCCAAACTTGGTCCGTGTATAGGTGACCATTCTTTCTCCGGCTTCTTGGATCTACATCTACATCTTTGACAACCAATCCAAGTTAAATGTTAAGCTACATCCTATAGACTCGAAGCCGAACCCAAGAGTGGGAAAAGCCTAGGCATGTCATTTCGAAATAGATAGGTACTGATTATTGAATTATAATATTAAAAATACAATGAGCCGGTACTGCTTCACTAGAAGGCCAATGCTTCAAGGTCACCAAAACCTCAGAGGGATAATCTCCTCTAGAAAATATTAAAAAACAGTCAATTATGAAATAGACTTGCTTCAAAAATATTTTCTGACAATCAAGCAAGAACAAAATGAGCCGACAAGTAAAAGAATCGCCATGTTTTACTAACAAACAAAACAAGAAACAGGCTGAAAAGTTAAGCGCTCAACTGCTAACGATACAGCAACAAGTCGAATCAAAATACAGAAAATAAATCAAATACACTTCAAACAGAATTAAATGTACATAAACATTAACCGAATAAGACTAAAGGAATCCATTAAGTCCCTGATTACCATTTTAGACAAAAAATAAAAAGTTTTACGAGTTTTCGCGATTAAGGCGTGAATTAAAAAACGGAAACAATATTCTTGTTTTTATTGGTAGGATAAACACATCAAAATATTATACGAGTGTTGAGTGGCCAGAGCGGAGTTATGGTTGTAAAGCTTTTGAGAGCGACTTCTCTCGAATGATTTTCGCAAATTGTCACCTGATTATTGAAATAAAAAACGGCCAAGTGCGTGTTACCCGTGACAAAAAAATAAATTTTACTATAAGATTGCAAAGTGACAAACGCACTTACAATAATAAGTCCTAAGTCCAAATTCCAAATTTCTTGTGCTAAGTCTCTGAGCTGAACCGTGGACAGACAGACAGACAGGCGGACATGGCGAAACTATAAAATAAAAGGTTCTGTTCTGTGACCATAGAACAGAACATGTCTACATGTGTGCTCTAAATTCCATCGAAATTCATTCACCCGTCGCTAATGAAAAGACATACAAAAAGGTTTAATGATCAATTAATATTCACCCTAATATTTTTTTTTAAAGAAGATAAAATATTACTAAGCATAAAAATGAAACACGCACGGTTTATCGAAATTACAAAAAAATGGTTTTATACATCTAAGTATCCAAACATACAGGCACACATAATATTAGTAAGACGGGATTGTAGAAAGTAAGATTGTATATGAAACGCCTGGACCCACTTCTGCAAAGGCCTACGGTCTCTTTCCATAGATAACGGGCCATAACTATGCATAATGAGATAAACAAACAGACATACTGTGGCTGAAGGCTCTAGTTCAAATTTTTCAGTTGTAAGCGTACAAAGCATTTCTTTTTTGAAGGAACCATTGACTCTAAAAGCTTATACAAGATTCACAATAAAGAAATGATGTTTAATTAGTAATAATTATGAACACGAATTCCCCTGTACCTGTTTTTATAAATACTTAACTAACACTAGAAATAAAAATAAAAACTCCTGACTAAATTAACCCTAAAATATGGCGTCAAAAAATTCATCCGCATCGCTGTCGACTGGAAGTGTACCCAAAAGACTGGCGGCATTGCCTCGTTGAATGCTCATTCTTTGACCAAGGCAAAAGCCAGCCCTTGGGTCACGCGAAGTGTCAACTAAGCGTCTTGAGAGATCTTTAAACAAGTTATGTGCGGACCCCAAGGCCCGAGAGTTTCAACCCCAAACTCGGCTCGAAAATATAACTACCAACAAGTTTATTATATTTCCGCCGCTTGAGGTTCAATTGCAAAACACTCACATTGTTTTACAATAACTTCAGATGATTCAACTTGAAAAGACACGTAAACAAGTTTATCACAAAAACGTAGAAATTAAATTCAAATCACATCAAAATACGGGAAACAAAATAAAACGTTCCCTGCTGAACCCTGGCAAAGTTTGCAGCCACTTGGCAACTGAAAGCGGTGAGAACTAATGTGGTGTAAGTTATGAGATTGTGGAGGGATACCTGTGATTGAGTTGTTCTAAATATCTACAGAACCCCTTTGACCCAATGCTAGGGAAACGCCTTCCTATCCTTTTTCCACTCTCGTCTGTCCTCTGCCATAGCAGACAAGAGTTAAGAGTTAAAGTAATCTGACGAGGAGTGCCTTTTCAAAGGGGGATATCTGCATGTTATATTATTTTTCAGAAAAGAGAAAAAACTAAATGTGAACTGTGGCGATTTATTTGAGAAAATATCCTATTCTGTTTCGAACAAGCTTTTTCTAGGTGGAATATCCCATTTTGCATTCGTCAAGATGCATAACGATTTATTTTAGCATAAGTAAAAAGACCTCATTTATTCAGTTAGACAAATTAGGAATATGGAAATATTCCCTTTTGAAAAAACTCTCCTCTCTTCACCTTCGTCTTGGTCAGTCGCGATGACGCCTAGCAATGGGAAGCATTAAGTAGTTTCAATAGCCCACGGCTCATCTGACATGCGGCAGATATGTCCGGCCCAATCCCTCTTAAAAATTGCAGTTTTCCGGGTACTACTATAACACTGCTATAGTGTTCCTTACACGATCCGAAATTCGTAATTAATGTAGCTGTGGAAAACAAATTACTGATATTTCACGCATGCAAGCAACCACTTGCAAACGACCATATTTCTGAATGATAGACATCTGCCTCAATTTTAGCATTCTCTAGTTCGATCCAGCAGGATTCGAGATAAACAAAGTCATAATTATTAAGTTCCACTAACGTGACCGTCATCAGTTATACGACGACGAAGAATAAGTATTACGACCTAACATCCAATGCTTGCATTCACAAAAATTCACCTGTCTTTATTATCACGACCGCTATCGTTCCTACCTTAGACCACGCCATCCCCGACCATGCCCCGCTTGGAGTAGTTCCAGCATTGACCGATTATAAAATCCATAAAACGTGTCCAAGTTTGTTTTGAGCGGTCTAACCGGACGATTTGGAAGCGTCCGTACGATTTTATTCCGCAATATTGTTAACGAAACAGGAATTCTTGTGATTGAGGGTCCAAGGTGCTTGCCAAAATGTCTTGGGGATGCTCAGGATTTGCTTAAGTGGCTCCGGTGCCGAAGTGTCTGATGCTAAGATGTTTTCTGCTTCGGATGGCTGATTTTATGGGCTTCGGTTCGGACTGGATTTATTTGGTGGGAGTGCATTGTGTGAAAGAGGATTAATGAGAGCTTGGCTGCAGTCGGTTGTTAAGTAGATGGGGAATTCTGTTTCGTGTATCAGTTTTTAGGTAATGAAGATGTGAATAAGGGGTTGCTATCAAATGATGACGAGTCTTTTAGGCCTCATTGGACTTCTTTGATATTAATGTTTGTCATTTCTTGGGACCCCGGAGTCCCGGAATATCGGAAAGCGTATGAGGGGCTGCAGCCAACACCAGCAGGCCTATAAAACTCCTTTTTATGGAGTGGGATAATAAATGTATGACTTTTATACCTGTATCCACTATGCAAGCAACATCCAAGAGTATTTAGTTATTATTAAAGTTGCTTTTATTATTGAGCTCAATAAAACGTGCTTCCTTCCCATCAATATTCAAGTGTACTTCTATAATATGACGAAGATGTTACTTGCATATGACCTTCTAGGGTTCGCACATATTAAACTCATGCTGTTCTAGCTTTTGTCAATTATTTTTTATGACAGTTAGTGTTCATTCATCAAACATTTTATAGATTAGCCAAAGTACGAACATCTTTCATGGGGTACTGTGTTAAATGTTACAACAAAATACCTTGTGACATATTAGAACTAAATGAAAGAAAATTAAAAACTTACATTAAAACCACACTTTGTAAACAAGCATATTACAAACTAGATGATTATATTAAAGATAAGAATGCTTGGAAACATGCTGGTCCTGCTCCATAGGATAATCGAGGGTGTAGTAGAAAAAGTCAAACTTGTTTTATTTACTGGTGTACTTTCAGGTTTTTAATATGAAATTTAACTCACACACTGATAAATTGTTTTTAATTATATTGTAAACTAGCACTTCGCCCGCGACTTCGTCCGCGCGGATTTAGTTGGTGTTCTAGAAAAGTATAACCTCTGTTGTGCGGACTTGTTTTTATAGATATATTGTTTCTTAATGTATT
>NDFZ01004422.1:0-72029 GCA_002192655.3 Mamestra configurata
TACTAAATTCCTGAGAACTTGCTTTAGAAACATCAGGTTCCGAGCGGCAGATGTTCCCTTCTTAAATATAATGCAGTTACACACACAGCGAGAATAGTCATATTTCGATGAAATATTACTGTTGTAGTGCACAATACTCCTCACTAAAGGAGAGGAGAGGAAGAGTTTATAAGAATGTTAGTGATGTAAATATTGCTGGCTATCTTACTCTGATTTTGTGATGGAGTCAAACTCTCTTCCCTTCTCCTATACATGGTTATAACCCCATCATGTTCGAAACCCGCAGACGATTGACAGATAATATTATAAAAATTTAACCAATGCTATGTTTTATTTTTAAAATCCTAAACGCACCCCAGTTGCCAACCTACAGTAATTAGCTTATTTTACTTAGCAGAGAAGTTACCGGGTCCATGGAGGTCAGATAGGCAGTCGATCCACGTTAAATACTGGTATTCAGCTGAATCAGGTTTAAATGGAAAAAGGCTACGAAGATAATGGGAGAAAATTTTTAATCTTACACAGCCAAGTGTTCGGTCTGCACACAAGTATGTAAATTACGTCAGCTTTGCAAGCTCGGTTAAACTGATATAGTGTTACTGGTAGTCAGGAGCCCAAAAATCTGACATGTTATTGGTAGTTAGGAGCCCAAAAATCTGACATGTTTGTGGTAGTCACGAGCCCAAAATACCTCTCTGACAGCATTCTTGTTTAAGGATAGGTATCAATGTATCATGATATTTTCCAGTTACTGGGTGTTGACGGTCAGAGAGGTAATTGCTTCATTATATAATTATTGACTTAGATCTGCCTCCTGCTTGATAAGGAGGATGAAGTGGAGAAGTGAAAATTATGTTTTTCTTACTCTTGCACTTAATTTGTTCCTATTTGTTTTTAGACTCTGCTGGGCTGTATCTTTTAGGTTGAAAAACTATTGCCGCGTCGACGATTATGCTATGGAATTAGACACTCCCTTTTCCCATTTTCTTACATTTATAATAATTATTACTAACTTACATAACGATCCTTCTTGCTAAAACTAATTGCAAAATTCTCGCAGTGAGTTCAATTTTGAAATATATCTTTAATCATCGGAGCTCGTCGCTAAATAATAACCATATGGGTCGATCTTCAAGGTTAAGCAACGCTTTTTGAAACGCCAAATGATTAAATTCAGTTTTCACTAAACCACAAAAGTGACTTCAAAATGAATTACAGAATGCGCTCCATCTCCCTCTATACTTATTACCTGGTATCACCGACAAATGGCGTTAAAACAAACACCAAAATTTTCGCCAATAGATGGCGTTAGGTACAATAAAAAAACTACACTCGAAAAGTAGGACAAAATACATAACGAAACTACATATTAGGTATATCATAATATAAAAGTATTGATCGGCATCTTGTGACCTGCGCAGTGCAGCTGGCTGTTCTAGACTCCCATTGTGCAATGCCGCAGTGCGCCACCCGCCGTCTGCCGTGCAAGACGAGTTGCTGCTTCCATCCGCACCAGATATCTTCAGACTCCAGTGTACTGACAACAACGGGTGCGGCCAACTCCCGTTCTCGCTTCAAAGAAAGACTCTGCAAATCGACAGTTCTGCGCAACCCAAGATAGACTGATAAGTTTAATTTTTTTTGAAGTACGTCTTGTTATAAAACTCCACTTGCATTCATAATTCGATATAATTCAAACTATACTAGTATCAAATTTTGCATTTTTGTCCGTACGGAAATACAATTAATGCTAAAGGGCCAGTTTCTGGGTTGTGGAGGTCATAAAGGCAGCCGCTCTATGTTAAATACTGGTACTCAGCCGCATCAGGTTTTATTGGAAGCCCACCCAAATATAGTGTGGAAAAGGCTGCAGTTTTATTGTCTTTTGATTTAAATTGCTATCGATAACAGTAGAACTCCTTTTCTTGTGACAGTAATTCTTCTGGATCTAAAGACTTCTACAAGACCTCCACCAATGACAGGAATCTATATGTTCAGTATTATTCTTCATCATCAATTTCTTCGCCTACTGCTATATTTGCCTCTCTTTTCTTGTGCCAATCCCACGCTGCTGTGCCAACCTCATGTAGATTATTCTGACACAGTAATATATCATTTTTCAGAACATGGAGGCCAAACTTCTCTGAAGGCGGCTGATGGGTTCGCAGTCAGCTTGGTTTGGTCCTTCGTGGCGGCATTGGATTCAGCAGCTCTTCAAAACTTTAGTGTGTGAGCATTTATATACTATTTGTTTTTGACCCACTGGAATCGTGTGGAAGGATTTTACCACCACCTTGTGACGATCTGATCGTGTTTACGGGTCATAATTGGGCAGAGATCGTACAAGAATTGGAAGAAGAAAAGGGAGGCATTTGTCCAGCAGTGGGACCTAAAGTAGCGCTTTTTCAGGAGTTCTATTTTGAATTTGATGGTTTTCCTTTACTATTAACCAGTTTGGTGAGGCAGTTTAAAAAGTCAATTCAGTCTTTGTCTCTGGTATCTATGGCCTAGACTAGAGTCAAGAGCAAACCCATATTAAATAAAAAAAAACCAGCTTGGTGAGTGAGTTACAAGAAGTTCATGTGTGCTATCGAAAAAATCAATTCAGAAAAATAAGCCATTGTTTTTTTATTATTTCCAGGCGCCAGTTTGACGAGCAGCGTCCTGGTGCTGCAACCGGCTAATCATTCATGACCCCTCTTGACCTTAAACCAATGGGGTGTAAGTGGCTCTACCCTCACCTGCACAGCCAAAGTCAACCTCACCTGCCCGCGGCGCACCCTGCTGAAGATACCAACGAGGCTCTGGCGAGACACGTATCTACATTGAAGAGTGTGACGGAGGACTCTTCCCTGTATCTACAGTGTACCTTTAGTGTTTGTAAGATGCAACATCTGAACTCTTGGTCTCTCTTTTGAGGTGTGGGAGACCAGAGGATATCCCTTAACTTATTGCGAATGTTTTTCCATTTTTATTTCTCTTTTAAGTTTGGATCGTAACCTTTTACTATTAACCAGCTTGGTGAGGTAGTTGCAAAAAGTTCATATGTGCTATCGAAAAAATCTATTCAGAAAAATAAGCCATTGCTTTTTTATTTCCAGGCACCAATTTGACGAGCAGCGTCATCCATCGCCGAAGCTGGTGCTACAACGCGCTGATCATCTATGACCCCTCTTGACCGTACACCGATGGGGTGTAAGTGGCCCTACTCTCAACTGCACAGCCAAAGTCAACCTCACCTGCCCGCGGTGCACCCTGCTGAAGATACCGATGAGGCTCTGGCGAGACAAGTATCTACATTGAAGAGTGTGACGGAGGACTCTTCCCTGTATCTACAGTGTACCTTTAGTGTTTGTAAGATGTAACACCTGAACTCTTGGTCTCTCTTTTGAGGTGTGGGAGACCAGGGATAACCCTTAACTTATTGCGAATGTCTTTCCATTTTAATTTCTCTATTGAATTTTGATCGTAATCCTTCACAGCTAATCAGTATGGTGATACAGTTACCATCTCATGTGTGCTATCTAAAAAGTCAATTCAGAACAATAAGCCATTGTTTTTTTCATTATTTCCAGGCACCAGTTTGACGAGCAGCGTCATCCATTCGACGAAACGGGTGCTACAACCGGCTGATCATCCATGACCCCTCTTGACAGTACACTGATGGGGTGTAAGTGGCTCTACGCTCACCTGCACAGCCAAAGTCAACCTCACCTGCCCGCGGTGCACCCTGCTGAAGACACCGACGAGGCTCTGGCGAGACAAGTATCTACATTGAAGAGTGTGACGGAAGACTCTTCCCTGTATCTACAGTGTGTCTTTAGTGTATGTAAGATGTAACGTCTGAACTCTTGGCCTCTCTTTTGAGGTGTGGGAGACCAGGGATAACCCTTAGCTTATTGCGAATGTCTTTCTATTTTTATTTCTCTATTGAATTTTGATCGTAATCCTTTACTGCTAATTAGTATGGTGATACAGTGACAAGAAGTTCATGTGTGCTATCTAAAAAGTCAATTCAGAACAATAAGCCATTGTTTTTTTCATTATTTCCAGGCGCCAGTTTGACGAGCAGCGTCATCCATCGCCGAAGCTGGTGCTACAACCGGCTGATCATCCATGACCCCTCTTGACCGTACACTGATGGGGTGTAAGTGGCTCTACGCTCACCTGCACAGCCAAAGTCAACCTCACCTGCCCGCGGTGCACCCTGCTGAAGATACCAACGAGGCTCTGGCGAGATATGTATCTTCACTGAAGAGTGTGACGGAAGACCACACTCTTCTCTGTATCTACAGTGTATGATTAGAACATTCACAACAGAAACGAGCACAAACAAACTAGATATAAATCTAACTTTTGTTCTAAGGCATACTATTCTATCAATGACTATTTAGACGATAAGAATTGTTGGTCGCAGAGTTGAACGCAAGATATTTGTTATACTTATTGTTCTTTCTATATGATTTATCTTATAACAGGTTACATCAGTTCATATAATACAAATGGGGAATTATAAAACGAGCGATTAAAAAAAAGCTTTGCGACTGATGATGACATACTGTATTAATAACTTGAGCGGTATGAATTTGAGTAAGCGAAAAATTAACTAAACTAACGACGAATATTGATTAATAATAAAATCCAGAACGAGCTTACAAAAAGTGGATTGTGATAAATCCATTTCATATATTAAAATTGTATCCGAGCGACTACATTACTAAGTGAGCGACTGGAAATACAGAGAGGGCAACTTCAATATTAAGATAGAATCGATTTTTCTAAGTGAGGTTATACATAACGTACTACTAAAAAGTTCACTTTGAGCAAAGTTTTGTAAGCTGCTTTATTAATGATTATTGGTTCCTGATATTCTATTTGAGGGCTTATGTTTTTGATTTTGATACGTTTTTTAATGAAAACTACAGATTGTTAAATGCGCGCGAATTCAAATGGGGGCGGGGCGACGAATCGTTGCTGTCAGGTGAGTTGAGCTGCGGACCAATAGCGTTGCGTGTTTACCATTGCCATGCGCTCGCACCACTGGTTGGGTTAGGTTAGGTTTATTTTATTTTTGTTCATTTGATTTAAGTAACTGCATACTACTTTAGTTTTTACGGAGTATGTTTTATTTAATTACCCTTAAATTTCAAGAATAAAATTTCTTAGCTAATAGAATAGTGTTTCTTCAAATAGTTATTACATATATATATTTTTTTTAATGTGAGCTCCTTATACTCTGCTCATTAGTGTATTTTTCAAAGTGGTTTTTGTATTCGAAACACTTCATTTAAGATAAAATGCCGCTCAGTATAAAAAATACATTTGCCAAATATTGAAAAAAATGCAGGACGTAACGTTGACACTCAAACAAATATTAAGTCGCTCAAATATTATGAAGCTGCTCATTTTGTATTTTAAGTAACTCAAATTAATGTTTGTAAGATACTGTTCTGTTGATTTTTCGTCACTTACAGTCAGTCGCTCACTTAGTAATTATATAACCCAAATTAATTAATTTTGACACTTAAAATTGTAATTTACAGTCACTCGTTTTATTGCTACCCATTAAAAATATACATATATGTTATTAATTATTTTCTCTGACCGTATTGATCAGTTATCTTTTACTATTTTCTTTTTTGACATAATCTACTCGTTACAATTGTTTTTATGTATGAGTTGTATTGCAACATATGATGAACTACAGCTGCAGTTGTCCATAGCTGTTGTATATTATTTTTGCCTGATCAACCGACAAGTTCGTTATGCTCCCCTAGATGTCACTGCTTGCGGTAGCGTCGGGGGTCGGGTTACCTCCTTCCCTCAAACATGGCGAGGGGGGTAATGGCTGATCTTTGCGTTCTGCTCGTGAACGGGTGTTGCTTGTGGTGACTGGTCGTCTTGCTGGTCATGGTATTTTTTATTATTATTGTTGTTATTACGTTAAACTACTGTTTATTATAAGTATTATGTTGGCTCTAGTTCATCACTTGTGGCTCCAGTCACAATCCTTTTGTTAGACTATATACTATTCCACATGTAAGCGGGCACACCATTTATGCCCGGAGGCATAATTAGTTTGGTTTACTTGTTAATTAATGCTTGAGTTTGTCTATTTCTGTTTGCTTAATGGAGTGCGCTAGCTACCAAGTGTCAATTAATTTCATTTAATTTGATTTAGAGTTTGAATATTTCACTTTTCTGTGTCATGTATTGTAAAATACTTTGCATACTACTGTATAAATTCAAGTTTTTAAAACTTAACAGACAGATGTGTTGCTGGGGAGTTTATTGCGCCACTTCTTCTCCCCAGCTATACCACTAGGAAGTGGTGATGGGCGAGCATTTTAGGGGACTGTCTTTATGTAGAACTTAGACGTTTAAAAAGTGCTGACTCAGCCTAATTTATAATATTAAATTATAATAAATGACTTTTGTTTTTGATTAAGATGTAACATCTGAACTTCTGGTCTCGTTTTGAGGTGAACCCGAGACCAGTGGTTAACCCTAGTCCTAAGCTAATATAATTTATTAGATACTTAAAAGAAATCCTCAGCATCAGGCAAATGAGCCACAAAAAATTCTAAAATTAAAAATGTAACCAATGCTTTGTTTTATTTTAAAAATCCTTCATACAATTTGCCCCGTCACGCTTTTAATATCGCTCCTAAGATTATATTTTTTTTATATTCATTACTCTATTAGTTACATGCATTTCATCCTGTCATCCTCACATGTCCATACCAAGATAAGCTATGTGCACAAGTATGATAAATTACTTCAGATTTGCAAGCTTAGTTAAACTGACTTGATGTTACAGATAGTCAGCAGCTCAAAAATCTGCCATGTTGCTGGTAGTTAGGAGTCTAAAAATCTAGCATATTACTGGTTGTCAGGAGCCGGAAAGTCTGACATGTTATTGGTAGTGAGGAGACCAAAATTCTAACATGTTACTGGTAGTCAGGAGCCCAAAAGTCTGACATGTTACTGGTAGTCAGGAGCCCTTAAATCTGACACCATTTTCGTTTAGGGGTGTCATGATACGATCCAGTTACTGGGTGTTGACGGTCAGAGAGGTGGTTGTTCCATAACATAGTTAAATAACTGCAGCCAAACACTACAAAATTAGAAAATGGCTTGGTGGAAGATTCATTCTCGTGGTCCCAACAGGCAATCGAAATAACAGAATACTTGTAACAGCATACAGCAATTGTTAGCGTCTCTTGTTACCTTTTGACTTAGGTATGCTTCATTCTGAGGACGAACTCTTTTTTTGAGGATGAGCTGAAGGAGTTGACATTTTGATTTACGGTAACATCATGACTAGGGGCCCCCTTTTTTTTTAAGGATGGGAAATCATCAAATGACTTCTTCCGCTCTGGGTGGAGCGGAAGAGCGTGTCAGACTTTTACTGACTAAAACCCATCCGTGTTCCTTCTAAAGCCCTTTGCGTTCCAGGGCTGCGGTGACTCTTTCGAACAAATTCCGCAACCCTTGCAGGCTCTGGCCCTAGCGGGCCCCATTCTCTATGCTGACATCTCTTTGAGGCCCGCGTGAAACACAACGCGCCATCGACCCGGGCCTGGTGGTGATCGGACAGCGAGCCACCCAACGCTCGCCGTCCGCAGGCCCGCGCCTACGGTGGCCGGGGATCGCCCTGCGACTCCCGACGCCCGGGGCGTCTTCTCCTGTAGCGGCGGTTGGGGCGAAGGCCTTGCCTTTCCCTCGCGCGGCCCGCCTCCTCCTTCGCTAGCATTACTGCTTCGCAGAAGGAGGTGACCGCTTCCCAAGCCTCCTCGCTCCGGACCATGGATTCAACCAGGGCCGGACGCGAGAGGTTGCCGCCGCCGATCGCCTCGACGAGGACACGGCGGTGCTCAGCCCAAGCAGGGCAGACCTCCACCGTATGCTCCACCGTGTCCTCCGGGCGATCCTCACAGTGCTGACACCCGGGCGTGTCCTCCCGCTTAATCCGAAACAGGTACCTCCCGAAACAGCCGTGTCCGGTAAGTACCTGCGTCAGGCGGAAGGTGAGGATGCCGTGGCGCCTCTCCAGCTACTCCTCAAAGAGGGGCCTTACCGCCGCAATTGTGGCGTGGCCAATTTTCTTACTCATGCAATTTTGTACTAATTGTTTTTTTTTTTTTTTGACTCTGCTGGGCTGTTTCTTTTAGAGTGTTAAACTATTTCCATATTATGCCATGGAATTAGACATTCCCTTCCCCTTTGTTTCCACTCGCTTATATCTAAAATAATAACTATTGGCTTGCGCTGAGCCATCATTCCTTCTAAGCCGTATAGCAAATTAACACAATAAGTTTAATTTGAAAACATATTTTAATCATCGAAGCTTTCACCTCAAACCTACGTTAGTGTATTAAACTGGCAACACAGCAAATATCTATCAGCAACATTCTGCATTCGCTTGCGGAAGGGTGTGGATATGACGTACGTAAGTTACGAACCGTTTTGTTTCTTTAATGGGGGCTACTACTATCGCCTCTAGCTCACAAACTTACTGTCTACACTCACAAAAATGAAAGTTCTCTTTCAAACACATAGAAACTTTTGTAAGGAAGAAAGAGGCGGATATAATTGCAGAGGCATTTTTTTATCAAACTTCCATCGCTGTTTGTTAATGGTCTGAAGTTATAAACGAATTGGATTGATGGCACTATTGCAGTTGCAGTATCTAAGTTGGAACCTTATCACTACCAAAATAAAGATCACTGTGATGAAAAATCAGAGATCAGATTTTGAAAAAGGCTAGGCAGATGATGAGAGCAATTTTTATTTATCGAAGCATTCTAACACGGCAAATATCTATCATAGCAAAATTCTGCATTCGCTTGCGGAAGGGTGTGGATGACGTAAGTAGGTACGTAAGTTAGGCCACCATTTTGTTTCTTAAATAGGGGCAACTACTTTCGTCTCTCGCTCACACACTAACCGCCTACACTTACAAACAAAAGAGTTCTCTTTCGAACCCATAGGATATGTTGTAAGGAAGAAAGAGGCGGATATATTGCAAAAGCGTTTTTATAAAACTTGCATCCCTGTTTGTTAGTGGTCTGAAGTTATATACGAATAGGATTGATAGCGCTATTGCAGTCTGTTCATTTATACTTATTCTCTCACGGGAACCTTATTACTACGATAATAAAGATCACTTTGATGCAAAATCAGTTGTAAAATTAGTGAGAACGGACTGTAGCTTAAATCGCCTGAAGAGGGATGCGATAAGATAGCCCGCGAGATTCAAATAATAATATTGAATATTGAATTTATTAATTAACTTATGTCATTGTTCCACATCAGTCACGCAACCACAAAAGCAAATACAAACTGAATCACAGAAACTGCTTCATCTTCCTCTATACTAAGACTTATTTCCTGCTATCACCAACAAATGGTGTTACAATACAAACAACAAAACTTTCGCCCATAGATGGCGTTAAGTACAATAAAAAAACTACACTCGTAAAGTTGGACCAAATACATAACGAAACATCATATTATATCACATCAAAGTATTGATCGGCATCTTGTGACCTGCGCAGTGCAGCTGGCTGTTCTAGACTAGACGCCCTTTGTGCAATGACGCAGTGCGCCACCCGCCGTCTGCCGTGGAAGACGAGTTGCTGCTTCCATCCGCACCTGGTATCTTCAGGTTCCAGGGTACTGACGTTGGACTTTCGAACAACAACGGGTAGGACCAACTCCCGTTCTTGCTTCAAAGACTACTCTGCAACTCAACAGTTCTGCGCAACCCAAGAAAGAATCTGGCAAGTTTTTAAATTTTTTCTACATCTTCTAACAAAACTCCACTGCTATTCATTATTCAAGATAATTTAAATTCATAGCTTCAGCAATATTTTGTTCATGCAAAATATGCAATTATTGGTCAAGGGATAATGTGTTACCCAGTTTCTGGGTTGTGGAGGTCACAAAGGCGACTGCCCACCTTGCCCACCTTGTCCCAACTATATCTGGGTCGGCCTCCAAAAAAACCTGATGCTGCTGAGTACCAGTATTTAACATAAAGCAGTCGCTTTATGCAGTTGTTTTGCTTTTTTTTTTTAGTTGGGACAAGATGGGCATTTTTTTTTTAGTATCGATAAAAGTAATATAATAGATACTACATTTCTGTGACAAAATTCGTCTGAAGCTAAAGAATTTCCACAAGACCTGTGGCATTCAGAGGAATCTATATGTTCAATATTATTCTTCATCATCCATTTCTTTGCCCTTTGTTGGGAATATGCCTCTCTTTTGGTGTACGGCAAACAACTTGGTTTTAAATAAAAAAAAAACTAAATGTATTAGATTTTCTTTACCAAATGTTAAAAGTAGCGAATGTGACATCATATTGAATGGAGAAAAACTGGAGTTCATTAATCAGACGGTTTTCCTAGGTATCACATTGGACGAGAAATTACAATGGGGGCCTCATATAACATCTCTTGCGGGTCGTCTAAGCTCAGCCGCGTATGCTGTTAGAAAGATAAGACAGTTAACAGACGTAGAAACCGCACGTTTGGTCTACTTTAGTTACTTTCACAGCATTATGTCGTACGGTATTTTGCTGTGGGGTCGGGCTGCTGACATTGAATCCATATTTATTTTACAAAAGAGAGCTGTCAGAGCCCTTTATAATCTGCGTCGCCGTGATTCTCTTAGGGAACTTTTTAAAAAGATTAATATTATGACAGTCCCTTGCCAATTCATTTATGAAAATATTATGTATGTGCGGAAAAATCGTCATCTTTTTAGTAAAATTAGTGATAGACATAATTTTAATACTAGAAATAAAGACAAATTAGATCAACCATTTTTTAGATTAGCTAAAGTCCACAGTTCTTTCATGGGGTATTGTGTTAAATGTTACAATAAGATACCTTCTGACATATTAAAACTAAATGAAGAAAAATTTAAGACTTATGTTAAAAGTACACTTTGTAAACAAGCATATTACAAATTAGAAGATTACATTCAGGATAAGAATGCTTGGAAACATGCTGGTCCTGCTCCATAGGACAATCTAGGGTGTAGTCAAAATCAAACTGGTTGATTTATGTATTAACTTTATAGATATTTTGTTTCTTTTTTTTTGTGTTTCTATTTTTCTGTTGACTCACACATTGTTTAATTAATGGTTCCAATGTTTGTAAATATGTGAGTACCATTTACCTAAATTTCTTTAGAAAATAAATAAGTTTACCTCTGCTGGTGATACTTTTTTCTTATAAGTAGCATGCTCTGGGTGCATCGTCCTCACATAATATTAAACTAATTTTTGTATACCAAATTTTGTAAAATCATTATTTGAAAAGAGTAACTATGGAGTTTCTTGTCCGTTCTTCTCCATAAGAATCTACCTTTCCGAATGGACAGTAGAGTCACTTTATTAATGTAATATTATTATTTTTACTGAACTGTAAACGATGACGTTCAAAAGTGCCGTTTAATGGCCTAATTGAAATAAACGTTTTGACTTTGACTTTTCTTGTGTTGACTTTGACGCTCCTGTGCCAACCTCATGTAGATTATTCTGACACAGTTCTATAACATTTTTCAGGTCCCTGGAGGCAAAGCGTCTCAGAAGGCTGCTGATGGGTCCGCGGTCAGCTTGGCTTGGTCCTTCGTGGCGGCATCGAAGCATTGGATTCAGCAGCTCTTTAAAACGCAAGTGTGCAAGCATTTCTATTCTATTTATTTATTGACCCACTGGAAGCGTGTGGAATGATTTTTCCATCGAGGTCGACCACGGCGAAGGTGGTGTGACGATCTGATGATGTTTGCGGGTCATACTTGGGAAGAGATCGCAACAAGACTGAGAAGTTTGGAAGAAGAAAGGGGAGGCCTTTGTCCAGCAGTGGGACTTAAATTAAGGGTTTTATTTTTCAACTTAAAAGTTTCCTCAAAATATTCAGTTTTCAGGACTAAAGCCTAGCTGATAGGCAAACGACTCTCCAATTTTTTTCTCTATTGAGTTTGATCGTAATCCTTTACTATTAACCAGTTTGGTGAGGCAGTTACTAGTCAATTCAGAACAATAAGCCATTTTTTACAAATTTTCAGGCACCAGATTAACGAGCAGCGTCATACGTTCGCCGAAGCTGGTGCTACAACCGGCTGATCATCCATGACCCTTCTTGACTGTACACCGATGGGGTGTAAGTGGCTCTACCCTCACCTGCAGAGCCAAAGTCAACCTCACCTGCCCGCGGCGCACCCTGCTGAAGATACCAACGAGGCTCTGGCGAGACACGTATCTACATTGAAGAGTGTGCCGGAAGATCACACTCTTCTCTGTATCTACAATGTGTCTTTAGTACATTAAGATGTAACATCTGAACTTCTGGTCTCGTTTTGAGGTGAACCCGAGACCAGGGGTTAACCCTAGTCCTAAGCTTATATAATTTATTTAGGAGATACTTAAAAGAAATCCTCAGCATCAGGCAAATGAGCCACAAACAAATTGTAAAATAAAAAATGTAACCAATGCTTTGTTTTATTTTAAAAATCCTAAATACAATATGCCCCGCCATGCTTTTACTAACTCCCTCTTCTTTTATATCACTCCTAACATTATCAAAATATTTATATTCATTACTCTATTAGTTACATGCATTTCTTCCTTTCATCTTCACATGTCCATACCAAGATAAGCTATGTGCACAGGTATGATAAATTACTTCAGATTTGCAAGCTTAGTTAAACTGACTTGATGTTACAGTAGCAGCTCAAGAATTTGACATGGAACTGGTACTCAGGAGTCCTAAAATCGGACACTATTCTTGTCTAGGAGTATCAATTACACTTTTATTTTATTTTTAAGGATGGGAAATCATCAAGTGACTTCTTCCGCTCTGGGTGGAGCGGAAGGGCGTGTCAGACTCTTACTGACTAAAACCCATCCGTGTTCCTTCTTAAGCCCTTTGCGTTCCAGGGCCGCGGTGACTCTATGCTGACATCTCTTTGAGGCGCGCGTGAAACACAACGCGCCATCGACCCGGGCCTGGTGGTAATCGGACAGCGAGCCACCCAACACTCGCCGTCCGCAGGCCCGCGTTTCCGGTGGCCGGGGATCGCCCCGCGACTCCCGACGCCCGGGCGTCTTCTCCTGTAGCGGCGGTTGGGGCGAAGGCCTTGCCTTTCCCTCGCGCGGACCGCCTCCTCTTTTGCTAGCATTACTGCTTCGCAGAAGGAGGTGACCGCTTCATTATGTTTTCCTTACTCCTGCAATTTTGTACTTATTGGGCTTTAGACTCTGCTGGGCTGCTTTTAAGGGTGAAAATCGATTGCCGCGTGAGCGATTATGCTATGGATTTAGACATTCCCTTTCACCCTTGTCTCCATTCGCTTCTATATAAAATAATAATTATAAGCTTGTATTTAACGATCATTCGTGCTAAACCGCATTGCAAAATTACCGCAACAAGTCAATTTTAAAACATATTTTTAATCATCGAAGCTTTCACCTTAAACCAACTTAAGTTTATTAAACTGGCAACACAGCATATTTCTATCATAGCAACATTCTGCATTCGCTTGAGGAAGGGTGTGGATATGACGTAAAATCCGATACCATTTTATTTCTTTAATAGGGGCAACAACTTTTGTCACTTTTAGTAACAACTTTTACTAACAGTAGAGTTCTCTTTCTAACTCATAGAATATTTTGTAAGGAAGAAAGAGGCGGATATATTGGAGAGGCGTTTTATAAAACTTCCATCCCTGTTTGTTAATGGTCTGAAGTTATATACGAATATGATTGATGGCTCTATTGCAGTCTGTTCATAGATATTTTGCCTCTCACAGGAACCTTTTTACTACAAGAATAAAGATCACTGTGATGCAAAATAAAAAATAAAATTAGTGAGAACAAACTGTAACTAAATTTACCTGAAGAAGGACGCGATAAGATAGCCCGCGAGATTCAAATAATAATATTTAAAATTCAATTTATTAATTTACTTATTATAATGTACCACATCAGTCACTCAACCACAAAAGCAAATACAAACTGTATTACAGAATGCGCTCCATCTTCCTCTATACTTAATATCTGCTTTCACCGATAAATTGCGTTAAAACAATATCAAAACTTTCGCCCATAGATGGCGTTGGGTAATATAAAAAGAACTATTCTCGCAAACTAGGACAAAATACATAACGAAACTACATATTAGGTATATCACATCAAAGTATTGATCGGCATCTTGTGACCTGCGCAGTGCAGCTAGCTGTTTTAGACTCCCTTTGTGCAGTGCCGCAGTGCGCCGCTCACCGTCTGCCGTAAAAGACGAGTTGCTGCTTCCATCCGCACCAGATATCTTCAGACTCCAGGGTACTGAAAGGAGGTGGACTTTTTAACAACAACGGGTGCAGCCAACTGCTGTTATTGCTTCAAAGACTACTCTGCAACTCGACAGTTCTGCGCAACCCTCGAAAGAATCTGGTAAGTTTTTAAATTTTTCCTACATCTTCTCACAAAATTCCACTTCCATTCATAATTCGAGATAACTTAAACTATACCAGTATCAAATTTAGTATTTTTTATTCGTACGGAAATATAATTATTGCTAAAGGGGTATTGTGTTACCTAGTTTCTGGGTTGTGGAGGTCATAAAAGCAGTCGCTTTATGTTAACACAGCACCAGCTACGCTTGGTTATACTGGAGGCTGACCCAGATAAAGTTGGGTAGTGGCTAGCAATTTAATTGTCTGTTGATTTGATTGCTATCGATAAAAGTGAAATTACTTGTTTTTTGTGACAGTAATACGTCTGACGCTAAAGAATTTCAACAAAACCTTTGAAATTGAAGGAATCTATCTGTTCAATATTATTCTTCATCATCCATTTTTTCGCCCACTGTTTGATATAAATAATTTTGACTCTATTTTCCTGTGCAAACCTCATGTAGATTATTCTGACACAGTTCTATAACATTTTTCAGGTCCCTGGAGGCAAAGCGTCTCAGAAGGCTGCTGATGGGTTCGCGGTCAGCTTGGCTTGGTCCTTCGTGGCGGCATCGAAACATTGGATTCAGCAGCTCTTCAAAATGTAAGTGTATAAGCATTTTATTCTATTTATTTTTTGACCCACTGGAAGCGTGTGGAAGGATTTTTCCATCGAGGTCGACCACGGCGAAGGTGGTGACGATCTGACGATGTTTGCGGGTCATACTTGGGAAGAGATCGCAACAAGACTGAGAAGTTTGGAAGAAGAAAGGGGAGGCCTTCGTCCATCAGTGGGACTTAAAATAGGGTTATATTTTTCAAGTTAAATATTCCTCAAAATATTCGGTTTTCAGGACTAAAGCCTAGCTCATAGGCGGACGACTCTCCAATTTTGTTTCTCTATTGAATTTGATCGTAACCCTTTACTATTAACCAGTTTGGTGAAGCAGTTACTAGTCAATTCAGAACAATAAGCCATTTTTTACAAATTTTCAGGCACCAGATTGACGAGCAGCGTCATACGTTCGCCGAAGCTGGTGCTGCAACCGGCTGATCATCCATTACCCCTCTTGACTGTACACCGATGGGGTGCAAGTGGCTCTACCCTCACCTGCAGAGCCAAAGTCAACCTCACCTGCCCGCGGCGCACCCTGCTGAAGATACCAACGAGGCTCTGGCGAGACACGTATCTACATTGAAGAGTGTGCCGGAAGATCACACTCTTCTCTGTATCTACAGTGTGTCTTTAGTACATTAAGATGTAACATCTGAACTTCTGGTCTCGTTTTGAGGTGAACCCGAGACCAGGGGTTAACCCTAGTCCTAAGCTTATATAATTTATTTATTAGATACTTAAAAGAAATCCTCAGCATCAGGCAAATGAGCCACAAAAAATTATAAAATAAAAAATGTAACCAATGCTTTGTTTTATTTTGAAAATCCTTAATAAAAGAAAGCACAAGAAGGAAGGAGTTTAAACACAAGATGGCACCAAATTTTAATGTAGCTAAGCATTGCTCCGGGTACCAAGCAGTTGAATTGTTTAAAAGGTTACCAACTAATTTAAAGTTATTAATTTATAGCCCTCACCTATTTAAAATTAATTAAAAACCTTCTTGTTGGAAAAGTGTTATAGTAGGCGCCAGATAAATGTGGAATAAAGTATATTGACCTTTCCCTAATAACTGTTCATAGGTACCTGAACAATTAAATATGAATCGTTTTTCATTATTAGACAATGTTAAGGATCACGAGAGATGATGATTCGGGATAGCTTTGTGTCATTAATTCCGTTTTTCAAATTAAAAATGTCAATAATTGTAGGTGGGTCAATGACCGTTATTCCACGATTATCTGGCGCCTACTATAGTACAGTTTCAGATTTTATGTCAAATGCTAAAAATAATTGATTATAATAATAACATCGAACAAGCTTTTAATTGAATAAATTTTTGACGTCTACACTTTGACTTTGACTAATCATCTGACATAGCGTACATTTGACATTATATTATCTGACATACCTACTTTCTGACATTAACTTATTTATAGACATCTTTTAATTGATTGACTTGATGATTTACTATACCTACTTTAACTTTCAAATTGTACAAATTGTTTTGCATGTGACAATTTTAAAGTAATTATTATGTACCTAGCGAATATTCTACACAATGTTTATTGTTTGAATAAATACAAATGAAATGATACAATATACACCCCAGTTGCCGACCTACAGTCATTTAGCTTATTTTACTTAGTAGAGGAGTTACTGGGTAGGTCAGATAGGCAGACGCTCCACGTCAAATACTGGTATTCAGCTGAGTCAGGTTTACCTGGAAACCAACACCAATTGATTTGTAAAAAGGCTAGGCAGATGATTAGAGGAAAAAGTTTTAATCTGACACAGCTCAGTTTTAGGTTTGCACAAAAGTATGAAAAATTACTTCAGCTTTGCAAGCTCAGTTAAACTGACTTAATGTTACTGGTGGTCAGGAATCCAAAAATCTGACACCATTATTGTTTGGGGGTGTCATGATACTATCCAGTCACTGCGTGTTAACGGTCAGAGCGGTGGTTGCTTCATCACATATGTAGCTGCAGCCAACTTCACTATAAAATTAGGAAACGGCTTGGTGGAAGATTAAATTCTCGTATTCTCAACAGGCAATCGAAATACTCAGAATACTTGTAACAGCATACAGTAATTTTTAGCGTCTCTTGGTGCCTTTTGACTTAGGTATGCGTCCTGCTGGTAAGGAGCTGGAGAAGTGAAAATTATGTTTTTCTTACTCCTGCACTTTTGTTCTAATTGGTCTTTAGAACTCTGCTGGGCTGTTTCTTTTAGGGTGTAAAACTATTTTCGCGAAGGCGATAAATGCTATGGTATTAGATATTCCCTTCCTCCTTGTTTCCATTAGCTTAAATATGAAGTAATAATTATTATAAACTTCCATAACGATCATTCATGCTAAGCTGCATTGCAAAATTTACGCAATAAGTGTAATTTTGAAACATATTTTTAATAATCGAAGCATTCACCTTAATTAAACTTAAGTTTATTAAACTGGCAACACGCAAATATCTATCGTAACTTGTTCAACATTTTCCATGCGCGGAAGGGTGCGGTCATGTTCGATATTGCGACGCCATTTTCTTAAAAAGGGGTCACTTCTATTTGCCTCTCACTCACACACTTTTCACTATCCATCCTCACAAACAGAGGGGTTCTCTTTCTGACTCAAACGATATTTTGTAAGAAAGAAACAGGCGGATATATTGGAGAGGCTTTTTTTATAAAACTTCGTTCCCTGTTTGTTAATGGTCTGAAGTTATATACGAATAGGATTGATGGCGCTATTGCAGTCCGTTCATTGATATTTTGCCTCTCAAAGGAACCTTACCACTATGAGAATAAAGATCACTGTGATGAAAAATCAGAGGTAAAACTAGTGAGAACGGAGTGTAGCTTGATTTACCTGAAGAAAGACGCGAAAAGATAGCCCGCGAGATTAAAATTTTCTAGCGATTTTATGCAAATTCTAGCTTTTTAATAATTCGTATGATGACCATAATGTGATTTTTAGCAATTATGATTTTTCTTTTCACTGATTTAGTCATATAAGACCACAAACTGAGCTGTAATTTACGAAAAACATGCTTCTAAGAAAGTTTTTCGGTTTTCTCAAAGCCTCCACTAGATGGCGTTGTTAGCTAAACTGTTTTTTTTTTCTAAAATTAGTCCCCCAGCTTCCCAGTATTGATCCTTCCTGCAACGTTGCATTGCAATGACACTGCAGAAGGTTCAAGTCTCTCAGGGTGTGCGAACAATACGATATTTATTTTGTAAATAGGTTCAAAATTTTCGGTTTTACACTAGATAAAGCCGGATCTCCCTAGTTGACTACCCAGTGAAGAAACACAGAAACAAACTCAGTCTCTTTTGAAGTCCACACAATCCATACAGCTTGTGGCTAAATAATAACAGCCGCACCGGTCAATCTTATAGGTTAAGCAACGCTTGCCAAGGTTGGTATGTATGGGTGACCATCTTAACATACCGAGACTCCTCCGTGCCTCGGAAAGCACGTTAAGTCGTTGGTCCCGGCTGTCATTTGTGTATCTTTGGCAGTCGTTACGGATAGTCAGACAGAAGCCAGATAATCTGACACCAGTCCTGTCAAGGAGTAGGTATCTACTGTGTTACCCAGTTGATGGGTTGTGGAGGTCTGGTAGGCAGCCGCTTCACGTAAAAAACTAGTATTCAGCTGAATCTGGTTTGTCTGGAAGCCGACCCCAATATAGTTGGGAAAAGGCTAGGCAGATGATGACAATCCACACAGGCCAAATCACATGAGAACCATTTAGGTTAATCTCTGTCTGAGGTGATATTTTGAAGAAAAGGGTCCACAGATTTTAGTGGATCTGTCCAGTCTTGAGTTTGTTTGTTTTTGATGGCATAATGGAGTGTGCTAGCTAACAGGTGTCAATTAATTTCATAAAATTTTATTTACATTTTAGACATATTTTTCTGTGTCATGTTTTGTAAACTTTGCATACTACTGTATAAATTCAAGATTTTATAACTTAACAGACCGATGTGTTGCTGGGGAGTTTGTTGCGCCACTTCTTCTTCCCAGCTAAAACACTAGGAAGTGGTGACGGGCGGGCGTTTTTGGGAAAAAGGTTGGTAGGTTCTTAATTTAGTTGTATTTTTATTATTTTTTATTGTTTTTTTATTTCCTCATAGCTCCGTCATTTATGAACCGATTTGAAAAAATCTTTTTTTATGTGAAAGGATATATTTTCCGATTGATCCCATAAAAATTTTATCAAAATCGGTTCAGTATTTTGGAAATCAAAATAACTGGAAAAAATATGTCATCCAAATAAACGAAATTGCTTATCTTGCTTTCCTGTGAGTCTCCAGTGGTGTAAAGTGTGGGGTAACTACAACTGAAAACTGAAAAAAAAAAATACAACCGACTTCCAAATAAAAAAAAATACTACAAAGTATAAAATAACTTTAATTTTGGAAGTCAGTGTTAAAATACGAAGAAACAACCATAATATTTTTTTTAAATTTGGATGTCGGTTCTTTTATTGTAAAAAACTTTGAATACACCATGCAGATTAGTATCTGAGATTAGTAATTGTATTTACTTTAAGTTTCAACTGCTAGGCATTAAGTCCATCTTTGTACAGAGTTTTAATTGTTCATAAAGTTATATTGTGTATTTACTTTGCTTAGCAAAGCTACGTCAAAGAACGATCATTGAATCATGCCCTAAGTCCGAAGTAATGGGAAGTTAAAACACTTTCTTTCTTAAATACCTACTTCACTTTTGACTGGCCTGTTGGTCGAATGGTTAGTGACCCTGACTACTAAACCGGAGGTCGTGGGTTCGATTCCCACCCAGGACAAATCTTTGTGTGATGAGCATGATCATTTGTTCTGTGTCTGGGTGTAATTTGTCTATAATATGTATGTATTTAGAAATATATAAGTATGTTTATCAGTTGTCTGGTTGCCATAGCACAGGCTCTGCCTAGTTTGGGATCGGATGACCGTGTGTGAGTTGTCCTAAGATATTATTATTATTATTATTATTACTTTTATGATTTAATAAGTATCCCTACTCATTAAATCATAAAAATGAAAGTGAAACAACAAAAGATATCTATGAATGAAGGAAGTAAAGAAATAAAGAAAATTGTGTTTATTGGCATTATAAAAACAAAAACACCATAAAATTAAACAATGCCAAAGAGCCTCAGCTCAGCATAATGCCAGATGGCAACACAAGGTATACCACCTGACGCTGATTTTCAGCTGCAGCCCACGAGTGCCATACCTACGCTCGAAAACATAGACGCACATAAATTATACAAAACTAAAATATTTTGTACAAAAGTAACTAAAATAAAATGTTGCGACGAAGTATTGCGCGACTGCAATTCAATTGGTTCCCATCAGACCACATAAGTAAGTACCTAGTGATTACATAAATCCAAACTCGGAACAATTCCTAATGAAAACAAAAAACACTTTCCAACTTAGGAATCAAATATACTGCAGCGGCAAACGCAATCGCTAAACCATCGAAGAATTAGGTTAGAAACCTGTTAGGGTCCTGAATAATTTAAAGAATGACCCTTCGGCATCACTTTATTGCATGTAATAAATACATTCCCAGCATAAATATCGCAGCTCAAAGTATTGATCGACATTTGGGGCCTGCGCCATGCAGCCGTCCAAGACTCCCCTGTTCCTGCATTGCGACACCCGAGCCCTTCGGAGTTAGTCCTACATTGTGCGTACCTGGTTACCTGTTCTCTACCCTGAGTTCCTGGTACTTGAGGATCAGAAAAGAAGGTTAGTAGTACACAAAATTCATTCATTATCATAATTCGTCACGTATCTTGGCGATGCCGCTACCACCTGGTTACCAGATCGCAGTCCTCAGTTCCTGGTACCTAAAAGTCGAATTAAAAGGTTATTACCCAATTTATTAGAAGTCGGTGCAACTGTGATCTAGTAACCTGTTCGTAATCCTGGCTTCCTGGTAACTCATGGTTAGAAACAAAGGTTCGTACCACGTAATATTTTTCCTACCGTCATTCTCGTGTAGCATCTATATGTGTGACCTTTTCGCTGTCCTGAGTTCCTGGTACGTACAAATAATAATTAATGATATTTATTGTGTAAGTAGGTTAAATAAACATAACACTTTTTTTTACACGTAATTTTTTGTCGTGATAACGATAACGTTTTATAAATTGATGAACGCCGGCTGCACGCACGAAAAAGTGTCACGTTCCGCCTGAGCCGAGCGTGCAAGCGAGAGCGCAGAACGAGCGATAGAGAGGCACGATCGGCCTAAGCGTTCGGCTTTTTTATGACGTTATCACGTAAACATTGTCCGTAAACCGACTTTAAAGGCAACCATTTTGTTTTTGGGTAATTTTGAACTAGATGAGGCTGGCAAGGCAAATAACATAAAAGCGAAGAAAGTTAGTAACACTTAGAGTGACTTGCGCAAAAATAAACAAACTAACTTGCACGGGTTAACTATGTAGTTAGTCCCAGAGACGCGCCAAAAACATACGAGTCTATGACTTTTCTATCATGTCCTATTTAATTTATCACCAAAATGATATTCAAAACACATTTTTATTTATGTATCCGCATTTTATAAAATCGATAGAAGACCTATTTAGTTCTGCACTGTCGCGGATCTTTATAAATGGCTGATACGAAGCAGCTATGACATTTTTGTGACCCGTTTTAAAATATCGCAGGCATTGTCTCTTGAACACCAATTACATCTCCACAACTACCCGTTGCATAGAATCTCAATGTGCAAAATACTTGATTTATTATAGATACAATTTAGCATTTCGTCTACGTATTTATTATACTGTTACGAGCTTGGGGTTCGTGACAATAAAAACAGCCGATTAAATAACCAAAATGACACTTTAATTTAAAAACACTAATTACAACTTTAAACTCACTAATTATTAAACACAAGTTCACCACTGATCACTTTATTCGCACTTGAAGATCGCTTCCGAAGTATTCGCTTGTATCGCTAATCCAATACTGACTCGGTCGCGGAATACGCGCTCCTTTTATAGGTCAGTTTATTCTAGAAACTTCCATTCTCGAAACATCTGGAAAGTAATCGTAACTACCGCTGCAGACTGACCAGATACCGAGAAGTGTAGAATGTTCTGGCAAAGAAATGTCTAGAAGGTACTTGACTCTACTAGTTCTGCTACTCGATACTAGATGGCGCTAGTAGTAACTTAATGTACCCGACATTAATTCTGGCGCGTAACAATACTAACACTACTCTATACCACACATTTTTCCATTGTTGTTAATTATATTGTAAACATGTGAGTATCATGTCCCTTGCTAGCAAAACTTAATTTTATCTCTGCTGGTATTGCTTTGTTGTACCTATTAGTATATAAGTGTGTGCTGTATATTAGGGTAATGTTGGGTGCATTGTGCTCACATAATATAATCAATTGATCAATGTATGTATACAAAGTATTGTAAAACTTATATTTGAAAAGAGTACCTATGGAGTTTCTTGTCCGTTCTTCTCCATAAGAATCTACTTTTTGCGAAGGACAACTAGAGTCACTAATATTTTAATTTCAAACTGTAAATTTGACATTCAAAAGTGCCTTTTAATGGTCTAGTTGAAATAAATGAATTGACTTCGACTTTGACTTTTTGTTACTGAGAAAATAAGTAAGGACTGAGGGTTCCGGGATCTTTGACCATAAGAGGTTCTGACAATTTATTTGACATAACTGTTTTGGACATATTTGCCATGTTAGCTAGCCAGTACCTTGCACTAGACCGCTAACCCAGAGCTAAGCGGAGCAGCGCCAGAGGGCCCTAAAATTCTGTCATTTCATCATTTTCTTGACTTTATCCCAATTTATTAGAGGTCGGTGCATCTGTGATCCGGTAACCTCTTCGCAAAATCGCAAACCTGACTTCCTGGTACCTCAGGGTTAGAGGCAAAGGTTAGAATTATTTCTTCCCATCATTCTCGCGCCTATATCAATTTATTTGTTTGTCGTTACAGGATCTATCTGCGCGACCTTTACGCTGTCCTGAGTGCCTGGTACCTCAAGGTTGAAACAAAGGTTAGTAGCTCATAGTTTGTCTATTTCTGATGGCTTAATGGGAGTGTGTTAGCTAACAAGTGTCAATTAGTTTAATTTAAATTGATTTAAATTTTGAATTTTTCTGTGTCATGCATGTATTGTAAAATATTTTGCATACTACTGTATACATTCAAGTTTTTAAAACTTAACAGACAGATGTGTTGCTGGGGAGTTTGTTGCGCCACTTCTTCTTCCCAGCTAAAACACTAGGAAGTGGTGACGGGCGGGCGTTTTGGGGGACTGTCTTTATGTAGAACTTTGACGTTCAAAAAGTGCTGGCACTCAGCCTAATTTGAATAAATGATTTTCAATTCGTTTGCTTGACAACGTAAAACATGCAGGTATCAGCTAGTTTTTCTATACATATACAAGGTGTAACAGAATAAACGCAATAACTCTTAAGGGGTCATTGTACTCATCATTATGAACAACTTTTACTATGTGGTGTAATCGCGAGAAAAAATCGACTGCCGACATTTACCTATGTACGCGTAACTCGACAAAATGTACTAACAGCGGATGTTTTTGTTATTTCTGGGTTGGTCCCATACTAAAAGTTGCCTTAGGAGCCTGCCAAACTTTCCCAAATAGTCGTTGCTGCATCTTTATTAATTCTGATTATGAAGGGATCCTGCCGTTTTGCCGAAAAGATTTTCACAAAATTTCACTTCCCAAAAATTTTTTTCGCATAATTTCATTTGCCAAATTATTCCTTAGCAAAAAATCTATTCACAAAAAATTGTAACGCCAACCTAATGTTTGGGAAATGAACGTTTAAACTATAACTTGTTTACCAACTAGTACTTTTAACATTTTTTATTTAGTCAAATATTTCAGTTGGAATAACAGCTTTTACGCACAATCTAACCTAACCATTTTTTTTTAAATAAGTAATTATCCTAATCTAAATAGTTCAGTTCTGGGTTACCTACTAAAAACAATCTTTTTCCTCTTCGGTCAAACAAGGGTGACCCGATTTTGAAACATCTCCTACTGTACATCAGTCTACCCTAACGATTTTCCGTAGGGGCGTGAAGTACCTATAGGCACTAATTAACAGTAAACTAGGTGTTTTCGCGACACCGATTTTTTTTTTCAAAATTACCCAGAAGACTGCAGAATTGCCACGTTAAATGGCAATGCTTATTTTTTGGGCTAAGAATGAATCTATTTACCTACCATCAGAAGGCATAGACACCGGCAAGAAATTCCACTCATTAGCCGTACGCATAATGAAATATTCCTAAAACGTTAAAAGTACCCCTTTCAGGACTCGTAACCACCAGAAACGTCAACATTGTTTAATACATAATCCTCAAATTTCAGGTGCAGTCGAACAGGCATTTTCTCTCATCTCTGCAATCTAGGATGGCTCCTCCCAACTCAACGGTCTCCAACGCCGAAAAGAACAGGCGACGACGACGCAAGAGGGAAGCCCTCAAGGATACGATCTCAAGGATTGAGTTAGCAGTACGAAGTATCAGTGCAGTAGTAGCACAAGTCCCTATAAAAGATGAAGAGTCACTGGACGATGAAGAAGGACTGTTTAACACGACTCTGATTCTTGAACGGCTGCTAACTGAATTTAACAAGTAAATAATTGTAAACAGCAGTGCGATTCTGTAAACGTCTCACCGTGTAAGCTAAGGTGAAGTGACTATGAAGTGAGCTGTCAATACATACAAAGCAAATGGAATGGCAGTTCACTTTATGCTAACTCCACCCAAGCTTACATCGTGAGATGTAGATAGATTAGACCGGCAGGGTGAGGGGAAGGTGAGGAGGTGAGGTCATATTTAAAAACAACTTTTACAACTTGAAGGAAATTGTTCAACTACATCGAGGAACAACTTTCTTTAAGGAAGTTACAGTCAACTCCCAAAAAAAATCATCATCATATCAGCCGAAAGACGTACACTGCTGGACATAGGCCTCCCCCAAATGGGATGGATTTGCAATAATCGCCACGCTTGGCAGGTGGGCTGGCGATCGCAGTGTAGCTGCTGCCCATTCTCTGGTGAGTTCCTTAGTTGTCTCTTACAACACCCACGGAAAGTGATGGGATAGTGCTATTCTTTTACGTCCGACGCTATACAGAAATCCAAATTATCGTTTGGGAATTGAGTATGACTTCCACGTAGGAAGTTTGTCATATATATCGGCAGAAGCAGTTCTTAAAATATGACTACAGCTTTCCCTACACCCGGTACATCATCGTCATCATCAGCCGAAAGACATCCACTGCTGGACACATGGGCCTACCCCAAAGAGGAGGGCACATGGGCTTGCCATAATCACCACGCTTGGCAGCCCACCCAGTAAATACATCGCGACATTTAAATCTTCGGCAACCTTTCAAGAGAGGGTGAAATTACTCGTTAAGGGGGCGTTCAAGTATTACGTAACGCAATTTGGGGGGAGGGCGCGTTACAGGGGCGGGCAGGGTGTTCAAACAACGCGTTACGTAACATTGTTTTTTTTATTTAACGCTAGCTCACTAAACGTATTTTCGAGTTACACAGTCACTAAACAGTAGTCATTTTGCCAAACGAAAATAAACATCAATATTTTTCTTGAAATGACATGACACAACATGAGAGTAGTAGACATAATAAAATTGTGACTTTTAGGTAAAAAATGTCACTTGGATGATACGTAACGTTTAGGGAGGGGGAGTGCAGAGGACAGATAAACGTTACAGCGCGTGATACGGGGGGGAGGGAGATTAAAGAATCTTCAAAAATTGCGTTACGTAATACTTGAACGCTCCCTAATAAGAACAACTTTGAAACGGAACATAGGCGTAATTCCCACTGCTAAGTCGTGAATGAAATGACGAGCTTGTCCAAAAATTAAATGTTTATCTCTCTGTGTGAATGACTTCGTAGTTTAATTAGGTCTGTAAGTAAATGTGAAATTTCTTTTAGATTTTAATATTATTATTAATGGGGCCTACTGATCATGTCACAATAAGGTAAAATATTATTAAAAAAATCAATAATTATTGTAAAACTCAACATCACGTAAGAAATTTTTGAAAAAATATTCACTGAGTACACACGATATAATACATATATGTTTGGAAATTATAAGTGTCTAATAAAATCTATCATTCGTTTTACTTTGATAAAACCCAAAGTCCAAAAATCTATAAATGACAGCTGTCATTTATAGATTTTTGACAGTCATAATAATAATCAGATGCCAAAACTTCTGCTGGTCGATTCTATAAGCAAATCGAAGTACAGGCTTGGGTTAAGTGTTCACGAAGTGAGCTGTCATTCCATCTTGATTATATGGATTGACAGCTCACCTCGTGTTCACTTCACCCAAGCCTTCACTTCGACATGTTTAGAGAATCGACCGGCTGGTCAGCTCCTCGCTCCTTAGCAACAGCCCTTTGAATAGAACAAGTTTTAACAAGACCCTTCTATTATATTCATAAGGGAGAGGGGACTTTTATTGGGTGAAGCCAAGGTTATTCGCATAATGGTCTCGAAACGGAGCCAATGCATGGCTAGAGTAAATATTTAGATTTAAAATTTAACTGACTAAATTCTGTTACAATAGTTTTTTTTAATAAGTAACGCGAACATTTAGTTTTCTCAATCAAATTCAACATGTCAATAATTAAGTCAAAATTATGAGTGCTTAACCATATATGTAGTTCTTTTTTAAATAATCTATGATTTAAGGTTTTTAGGTCATTTGGAATTTTATTAAACACCCGAATACACATGGCTAAACTGCTTTTATTATATTTAGCTAGTCTTGGTAGATCGTTTATTTATAAGTCTGTGAGGGTCTCGCCGGTTTCGAGGATTTACTTCCTCTGCCTTTTTAAATAAGTCTTTATACTGTAACACCAGCGGACTCACGCTAGTGCTACTTGTGATATTATTATAAAATGAAACTATATTTTTTATATTTAAACTTTCATAATATATTTTACGTCAGCCTTCAACGAGTGCTGGCATCGGGGTCCCAAAATAAAAACAAAACATATTTTAACATTCCTATTTCAAATTGTTTTAGTTTTCACCTGACGCTTCCAAAGGCTACCTTGTCTGCCAGAGACCTGCAGACAAGGATATCCTCTTCACGATATAGAGAGGGCAGCGGTAAACGATATGAAAGATTTGATACTGTATGAAAGATAAGGAACTCAGAGATAGCGTGACAGAATGGAGGAACAAAACGTGTTACGCCGACCCCAAGTAACAGAGGATAAGGGCAGGAATATGATGATGATTTTTAACCGACTTAAAAAACAGGTGGAGGTTCTCAATTCGGTTGCATGTTTGTGCTTGTTACGTCATAACTCCGACCGTTTTCCATATTTCCGATTTGTTCCATAGACATTTCATCAAAATCGGTTCAGTATTTTGGTTTTTAATTAGATCAAAAAAGCTGGAAAAAACACGTCATCCAAGTAAACGAAATTGCGTATTTTGATTCCTATGATTAAAAAATAAAAAAAAAATAAAAAAAAATACTAAGTACAAAGTATAAAATAACTTTAATAGGGTATTTGACTAAAAAAATATAATAAGTCCGTCAGATAGATTTCGAAATAATATTGGACATGTATTTTTTCTTTTGTCACGTAAGAAAAACATGAAGACGATACAGTGCGTTGAGAACTCGTGTGACGTCACTTACCAGTACACTTTTTACTGGCAAGTGGTGTTACAAGCCCCCACTCCTTTTCTTTAATGCGTTTTAACTTCGTATTTAAAAAAAAAAATACGAAGTTAGATTATCGAAACATTTTGGACACGTATTTTTATTAATCATTAAAAAAAAAATACGTGTCCAAAATGTTACGATAATCTAACTGACGGACTAAATAGAATTATATTTTTTTACCAACGCAACATTCCTATTTCAGAAGTCGGTGTTAAAATACAAAGAAACAACCAAAAACACCCGACTTTTATTTTACGCAATGAAAATGTTGTCACATAGGTATTTCTAGCCGAAAGACGTCTACTGCTGGACACAGGGGCCCTACTATGAAGTCTTAAAACGATAATGATTCCGCTCTAAGAGGGACACGGAGCTATACATAGCGAATAACACTATCCCGTTTACATCATCGGAATTGGATGGTATTAGCATGTAATAGTAGGCCTCTAAACGTCGCCAGATCTCAAGTCGTTCGACATTGACATGATTCACTCATAAAATTAAATTTTCATTCATGCAAAACATTTTATGTGACGTCCTTGCTTATTGGAGTGAGAATGGAGTTTCTTGTCCGTTCTTCTCCATAAGAATCTACCTTTCCGAATGGACAGTAGAGTCACTTTAACACGTACTGTTGTGCGCGACGGCTGTTCTGGCTGGCGAGGACTGGCTGGAAGTGAAAACTGCGCAAGGGCCGGTGCGCAGGCGCAAGCACCCCATCGAGGATATTTACACTTTCTTCAACATACCTTACGCCACAGCACCTGTTGGTGTGGACAAATTTAAGGTAATCATGCTTTGTTATGTTTAAATTTAATGTAACATTATTATTTTACTGAACTGTAAACGATGACGTTCAAAAGTGCCGTTTAATGGCCTAATTGAAATAAACGTTTTGACTTTGACTTATTTCAATTTGAGATTGTTCCCATAATGTACGAAACTTTTTGGTTGAATTGAAATAATTTACCGCCTGCTTAGTTAAAATATTATGAATGGTGAGAAATGCAACAAAAAAAAACAACGGCTTGCACTCCGGGAGTGCCGGCAAAAGTGAAAACTTGATCATTAACGTTGTGCATTTTTGATATTTTTGAATGGTTAGGGAATAATTTCGCACGAATTGCTTTAATTAATCAGTATAAAAGTACTATCATTTATGTGGTAAAATACAATATTCATTAATTGCGCTATCGTACACAAACATGACAGTTTATATTACATTAAAAATTTAACAATTTAGAACTATTACAATTATTTTACATTAAAAAGTTTATCTACATCTCCATTTTCGCCGCGCGGTAGAAAGAGAGGGGGATATTACTTCCTCTACTACGGCGCCGCCGCGCTGGTCTACTTTCCTTGAGTCTTACGAATTTCCGATCAGGTCACGTGTCCTGACGCAAGTTTAACATTTTTAACCCATCCCAAAAAGTGCACGACGCCGCTAAAGAAGTTTTCACTTTCTAAAAAAAATAAACTTACTTCAAAAAATTTATCAGGTTTGGCAACACATCATATTTTTAACGGCCCAACATTCTTTTAACAAAGTCTATAAACTACCTGTTGCCAGTTATTTAATCTCTGATTGCAACCTACAAGCAACCTTATTGCAAAGAAACTAAAGATGATTTTGACATTGAATGCAAAAACAGAGGTTAATTAACGATGAACGCGCTAAATTAGCCATATCCCACATCCGAATATTGATCGTGGGTTTGTGACCTGCGCAGTGAGGTTAGAACCTTGTTAGTCTAGACTTCATTTGTGCTCCCAATACACCAGTAGAAGGCGCTAGTAAACATAAACCTTTATGATAGTTCTTGTCTCCATATCTATTAATTTTAGTAACCACGAGTACCTAATCCAACAATTAATGGAATAAAACAAAAAATTAAACATCGAAGCTATTAACATATAATATTTTTTAGGGTGTCACCATTATTTTATGTTCTAGGTCCTAGACTTTCTTTGTGCTCTCCGTATACCGCAAGGGGGCGCTATTGAAAAAAAATGAGATTGTTCTTATCTACGTAATCATTTTAGCGACTATTTAAAACAACAATTCAATTCAATTCAATTCAATATTTATTTGCATACCACAATGTTAGCTTAGGTGGTAGGTACATATAAAATATACATAATTTGAGATCATTGTGGACCCTGTCGGGCACAGTAAGTTAGGATAGAGGAAGAGGGCTATCATTATAGGTTTAATTATTATTCGAAAAAAATAAATAAAATATAAACATTTTTCTACTACTCAGTTCGACTTTGGTTTATTTAGATTTTTTTGGTATTCATTTTTATTTTGTACATTCTGTTTTATTTATTCATTCAATTTATCATTAAAATATTCATTAATATTATAATAGCATTTATGGATAAGGAATTTTTTTAGTTTATTTATAAATATATTAAATTTCTGTTCGTTTTTAATTGCATCTGGTAATTTATTATATATTTTAACTGACATTACTAAAGTGCTTGTTGAGTGTATTTTCAGCTTAGAGCCACCAGGTAGGTTTAGCCTNGTTAGAGCCACCAGGTAAGTTTAGCCTATTTTTGTATCGTAGTGTATATTTAGTTTGTATGTTTTCTCGTGTGGTGAAAAATTTTTGGTTGTTTCTAACAAATTTGCTTATTTCTAGGATATATATACAGGGAACTGTTAAAAGTTTGTGTTCTTGGAAATGTGGTTTGCAGCTGTCTGTGTCTTCTATGTTAACGATTTACAATTATGAATTGGAATCTTAAATAAAACAGTTTTACTGTAAAAAATGCACAAATCTTTTCTTAGCGGATGCTGACGTTAAAAAATAAAACTATATTCCAAATTTTCTAGACTAAGCAGTTTTGGTTTTTCTTTGATTCAGTTAGGACGAACGATTCTATTAGAATACATTAAAAAATCGGAGCGATGTCATTGTTTATCAGATTTTTAATTGCTAACATTCTGTGTATGAAAACTTTAATAGAAACAATTAGTACCAATGTTATAGGCAAAGGTGTCGCTTTTAGAAAACATTAATGAATTTGATACACTGATTAACCAGATGGCGCCATTACTACCGTTCCTCAAAACAGTGGTTGTACAGCTACAAATAGCCATATTTCACATCAAAGTATTGATCGTGACCTGCGCAGTGAGATCAGAATTATCTAGATTAGTTTTCTTTTATGCTCTCAGTGCCCCACCCGTAGCTTGCCGTGCGAGACGCCGTGGTCCTTCGAGCCGGATACCGGAGCCCCAGGGTAACAAGGTAGGTGTTTTAGGTTATTCTCCTCTTATTAGTGAATAAAGTCCAAAAGCGGCGCTTGAATATTGTTTATTTATTCCAATGAAAAGTACTGCCGGAATAAATATTATTCAATGTCCCAATTAAATACTTCTACCTGAGTTTCTATAGTAACTACGTTCGAATCCGTTCATCAAAGTTTCAACGATTTAGATGAGGATAGACCATTTTTATGAGGTTATTTTGATACTTTTTACCTCGGTAGTATGTAGGTATCCCGAAAATCATTTTCTACTTAGACGCGGATGGCAAGGGTTAGGCACAAAGACTTTCAAAAACGATTAGCTAGTTTTTTAAAGTCTTTGTGCCAATGATTCAACAAAAACTTGAGAAGGTGTTAGTAGGTTTATAAGGGACGCCATTTTGTTATCCCAGTGGTCAATTGAAAGGATATGACGTCATATCTTAGGGTGAAAATCTATTACAACGAAGGAGAGTATAGACAAGATTTAATAGATCTTTTGACGCCGCCCCAAACAAAACCAACATTATTATACCACTGTACTATAATAATTCGTCCTTCTACACCCCTCGCTCCAATTGAGAGCGCCACCGTTATACAGCGGCCATCCAATGATAATATAGGGAACACATTCATTGTGCGTTCAACTAAGGAGTGGAATTCTCTGCCGGAGTCTGTGTTTCCTGATAGCTATTACTTGATGATGTATTTAAGTCAAGAGTTAATAGGTTTCTTTTAGGCAAGCGTGCTCCGTTGTCGACCACATAATCACCCAACAGATAAGTTAGTAGTCTCACGCGACCCTATCAATGACAAAAATATTTGGGGCTGGTAACATCTTAACAATCATCTCTTTTCTATTCATTTATTTTTCACATCGCTTGTTTGGTATTTCTACCAACACTATAGTATTCAATTTATAATGTTTCAGGTCCTTGGATAAGCAGTGTCATCTATTCGACTCACGACCCTATTCGTGTTTGGTCCTTCGTGGCGCCAACATGATGATGATGAAAAATAAGGTTAGTTATTGAGTTTTTAAGTTCCGAACATCCGCACGAAACCCTTATAGGATCACCATTTTGTCTGTTTGAATGTGTGCCCGTCTGTCTGACATATCCAATTTTCTCTGAAACTACTGGAACGAATTCAGTTGTACATACGAACTTCTGTGGTGACAACCGGTAATGAAGAATGCTGAGCAAATATTTTTGATTAATCAACAAAGTAACTTTTAATCTGGTTGTAATTTACAGGGCCTTCGTGGATGTGCTTCAACACCAACTAACACTATAGAACAGCAATGTCCGCGGTACACAACTCTCCTCTACTGTGCTCAACGATGCTAAGAACACCAGGCTTCCCCTGAAGTTATGTACCACTACAAAACATGGCCTAGGATAAATAGGTCAGTATTTTTGTTATTTTATTTTAGGAAAACTTACAGCTAAACAAATACAGTAACAAGTTTTACTAGCCTTTGTCTCCAGCAACGCTCATCTACCAGTGTTGCAGAATTGTTCGAACAAGTTACCGCGGCCCTGGAATGAGAAGGGACACGGGTGGGTTTAAGGCCTCCCGCTCCGCCCAGAATGACCACTCATTTGAAGTTTACTATCCAACAAAAAAATAAAGATTCCCATCTTACTCTCTACCGCATTTATGCTATTAGTTTGGATCGGCTCGCGTTTGATCACTATGTCATTTGATCTGAAGCGATGATGTGGTCGACGATGGAGCATCCAGCATTTGTTTCCTGTTTTAAACCGATAATATCTTTTAAAAGTCTAGATTCGCACGTTATTCTGTAGTTTAACTCCTTGTACACCGGACCGTTATTAAGGTATGATTTAGTTAAACTGGGGTTTCCTACATTACAGGTACCTTGACAAGCGGCGTCAACGATGGGGTGCAAGTGGCTCTATGAACACCTGCAGAGCCAAAGTCAACCTCACCTGCCCGCGGTGCACCCTGCTGAAGATACCAACGAGGCTCTGACCACCCCTGATCTCTTCAACTAACCCGTTGAAGAAACCAGGGTTGCAGTCGATCTTAATTCTAATATAGAATTTGGGTCGACTGAGTTTATAAAATTAAATATGAAACCAAATAAAATACACATTAAATGAGTATGTTATTAGCTACGATTTTATATTTTTATATAGAAAAAATGGTTCTTATGGTACATTCAAAAATTTCGTAAAATAGGTTAGTTAAATATAAGTTAGGTTAAGGTAAAAGTGTCTTTTATTGTTTTTCACCATCCTACCTTACCAATCTCATACCTTCTTAGGGTTACGTACTCGAAGAGTAACCAGCACAATCCTATTACTAAGCCTCCGCTGTCCTTATTCGTCCGTCCGTCTGTCCTTTAATTTATACAAGAAACGTGTTCTTGTGCCAACATCATTTTATGACCTCGGTCCTAGACTTTCTTTGTGCTCTCCGTATACCGCTCGGGGGCGCTATAAAAAAAAACTATCAGATTGTTCTTATCTACGTAATCATTCTAGCGACTATTTCATTTTTAACTAACTTCGAATAAATAACAATTAACAAATTAGAATCTAAAATAAGACAGTTTTATAGAAATATTAAGTTCCCTCCCTTCCTCTCAGATATTGGTGATGATATAAAATAAAACTATATTCCAAATTTCAGCTTTCTAGACTTATAGCAGTTTAGGTTTCTCGTTGACAGAGTTGGTTAGGACGAACGATTTTATTAATATTCATTTAAACATCGGAGTAATCTCATTAATTGTTAATAAGATTTTTAAGTGCTAACATTCTGTTTATTAAAACTTTATTAGAAACAATTAGTACAAATGTTTTAGGCATAACTGGCGCACTTAGCAATCATTTTTAAAGTTAATACACTGAAAAACCAGATGGCGCCACTACTTCATTCCACAAAAATATCTATATACAGCTATAAGTAGCCATACTTCACAAAGAAGTATTGAAAGAAGGTATTATACAAGAAGAAGAAGTATTATACACACGGGCGCGCGTTGCTATTCGTTTTGAGTAGGCGCGCGCCCGCGGTCGGTCCGCACAATAATGTGCACAATAACGACGGGCCCATTTCTATGGGCCGAGGGGTGCCCCCGCGGGCAGGGGGCCTAGCCCTGTGACCGCTCGCCACGTCCCCTGACGGGGACGTAGCGACTTCCACCGGATTGAAGTATTGATTGTGACCTGCGCAGTACAATCAGTATAATCTAGACTAGATTTCTTTTAAGTCTCAGTGCCCCACCCGTAGCTTGCCGTGCGACACGAACTGGGTCTTCGAGCCGGATACCGGAGCCCCAGGGACTAATCAAGGTAGGTGTTTTAGCTTATTCTCCTTTAATAGTGAATAAAGTCTTAAAACGGTGCTTGAATATTGGTTCTTTATTTACATGGAATGTACTGCCGGAATAAATAGTATTCAATGTCCTAATTAAATACTTCTACCTGTGTTTCTATAGTAACTTGGTCCAAATCTGTTCATCAAAGTTTCAACGGTTAAACGGATTTAGATGGGGATAACAGACAGACCATTTTTTTGGACTAGGTAATTATGATACTTTTTAACTTTTTTTGGTAATATGTATCCCGGAAATCATTTTCGACTTCCACGCGGGTGCATTCGCTAGCAAGGGCTAGCCAGGTAACAGTTTTGGGAAGTCTTTGTGCCAATGATAAAACAAAAACTTGCACCCGCAAGGGACGCCATTTTGTTATACCATTGGTCTATTAAAAGGCGTTATATCTGAGGGTGAACTATGAACTCAAATAGGAGTGTAGACAAGATGTAATAAATAATTTTATGCACCCCTACAAAGCAGTACAATATCAACGTTCTAAAATAATTCAAAATTCCCCCGCCCTCACCCCAATTAATGGTGATGCGCCACCGATACTTGGCGGTCATCCAACGCATAAAACGTTTTAGGAATAATTTCATTGTGCGTACAACTAAGGAGTGGAATTCCCTGCTGGAGGCTGTGCTCCTGACAGCTATTATTTGAGGCCTTCAGTCAAGAATTAATAGGTTTCCGCGTATTCACATCTTTTCTATTCATATATTTTTTTAAACAATCCATACATCGTTTGTTTGGTCTTTCTACCAATGTTCTACAGTATTCATTTTATAATGTTTCAGGTCTCTGGAGGACAAGCAGTGTCATCTATTCGACTCACTTGAGCTTATTCGTGTTTGGTCCTTCGTGTCGCCAACATGATGGAGACTGCTAAAAATCTAGTAAAAATAAGGTTAGTTATTGAGTTTTTAGGGCCCTTATAGTATCACCCGTGTGCCTGTTTGAATGTGTGTCCGTCTGTCTGACATAGACAATTTTCTATTTAACTACTGGACCGATTCAGTTGTACATACGAACTCCTGTAAACCACACGCGAACGCATAACGTCCACCACATCGACCAGTTCGATGCGTTAGATGATTCAAGTTTATAATGAAGAATTCTGAGCAAATATTTTTGTGATTAATCAACAAAGTAACTTACCATTTCGTTCTAATTTACAGGGCCTTCGTGGATGTGCTTCGACACCAACTAACACCAGAAAACAGCAATGTCCTCGGGACACCACCCTTCTCTGCTGTTCTCAACGATGCTTAGAACACCACGCTTCTCCTGCATCAATGTACTACAACAAAACATGGCCTAGTATAAATAGGTAGGTAGTGTCTTTATTATTGACTAGATTTTTTCTCCAGTATCCCTCATCTACCAGGGTTTTGGAATTGTTCGAACGAGTTACCGCAGCCCTGGAACGCAAAGGGACACAGGTAGGTTTCAGCCCTCCCGCTCCGCCCAGAGCAGAAATGACTACTCATTTGAAGATTTACCATCTAATAAAAAAATCAAGGTTCCCATATTACAGTTCGCGTCAAGCAACTTTGCCGCTCGTTCGTCACAATTGACAGCGCAGTGGTCAATTTGACAACCAATCATGACACCGCGCATTCGCGACTAATGCCGTCTCAGTCGCTCGTATACGTTCGATGCTTAGTCGTGTCCCGCTTGCTCAATGCAATAAGACTGTTGATGCCATATGTGTAACTGTTGTTTTTATTTTTAATTCGTTGTTTTGTTATCTTTCTTATTGTTACTTGTTGTGTTTGTTGCTTGGTTTTGTGTGTGAGATTTTTACAAAAAGACAATAAACTTTATATTGAACTAAGTACATAGTTTGTGCATGACGCTATGCCCCTGCTTGTGCCTGTGTTTGTGCTCTACCTTATTTTTTATTACCACGTTCAATAATGCTGTGCATATCCGAAGGCGAAAACGAGTTAGCTGGCTATACTTCAACTGAGTGCATGTACTTTTAAAATTAGCTTTCATTTATTTGGTGTGAATACAGTCCCTCACTTTCAATTACCTAGTCGTACTTATTCTTCTTCCTACTTATCTTACAATCGCAAACTGCTTCTACAACTCTATTCAAGTGAGTAAAAAAACACTATTTAAGAACATCCATAATATAATAAGTGTAAAAGAAAAATAAACGTAAAACATTTTTTATACGATTGCACCTGAGCGGTCATAACGAAAACCCTACTTCAGAGCGGCAAAGTTGCTTGACGTGAATTATACTCAATACCAAAAATCATTGAAATTGGTTAAGCAATTGAGTCGTGACAGCTTTAGAAACGGACAAACTATCTACTGCATTTATGCTATTAGTTTGGATCGGCTCGCGTTTGATCACTATGTCATCTGATCTGAAGCGATGATGCGGTCGACGATGGAGCATGCAGCATTTGTTTCTTGTTCTAAACCGATAATATCTTTTAAAATTCCAGATTGACACGTTATTCTGTAGTTTAACTCCTTGTACACCGGACCGTTTCTAAGGTATGCTTTTATTAAACTGGGGTTTCCTACATTACAGGTACCTTGACAAGCAGCGTCAACGATGGGGTGCAAGTGGCTCTATGAACACCTGCAGAGCCAAAGTCAACCTCACCTGCCCGCGGTGCATCCTGCTGAAGATACCAACGAGGCTCTGACCACCCCTGATCTCTTCAACTAACCCGTTGAGGAAACCAGGGTTGCAGTCGACCTTAATTCTAATATCGAATTTGGGTCGACTGAGTTTATAAAATTAAATGGTGTACAACATCAAAACAGTTACTACTCATCAATTGAATATTTTTATATAGAAGTGGTATTTTTGACACTTAGAATTTAAAAATATGGTAAAATAGGTTAGTTAAATATAAGTTAGGTTAAGGTAACAATGTCTTTTATTATTCTCCACCATGCTACCTTATCAATCTCATACCTGTTTAGGGTTCCGTAGTAGGTACGGACCCCTCGTGCGAGAGTGCGACGCGCACTTGTCCGGTTTTTTCTAACCATGGTGGGATCGGCTGTCAGTCTCATCGGATACAGCTGAATACTAGTGTTCTACATGGAGCGTCTATTTGACCTTAACAACCCAGTAACTGGGTAACAAAGTCACAGTCAAAGTCATTTATTTCAACTAGACCATTACAAGGCACTTTTGAATGTCAAATTTACAGTTTCAAATTAAAATATTAGTGACTCTAGTAGTCCATTCGCAAAAAGTAGATTCCTATGGAGAAGAAACTCCATAGTTACTCTTTTCAAATATAAGTTTTACAATATTTTGTATACATATATTGATAAATTGATTATATTATGTGAGCACAATGCACCCAACATTACCCTAATATACAGCACACACTTATATACTAATAGGTACAACAAAGCAATACCAGCAGAGATAAAACTAAGTTTGCTAGCAAGGGACATGGTACTCACATATTTACAATATAATTAACTCATGAATGTGTGAGTTAAATTACATTAAAAAAAATAAAGATACAGAAAGTACACCAGTACACCGTTAACCATGAGTCTCATGGTTAACGCAATCGAACGCCTTCGAGAGGTCGCAAAAGATTCCAATGGCGTCTTTTGAATCTTCCCAGGCGCTAAAGATGTTCTTTATTAGGGTGACACCGGCGTCAGTTGTACAACGCCCTTTGGTGAAACTGTACTGTTGTTCATGAAAGATGGATTTTTTATTAAAATGTAGTAATATCTGATTAAGCATTAACTTTTCAAACACCTTACTGAGAACCGGCAGGATTGACACCGGCCTGTAATTGTTGGGTTCATGACCATCACCCGATTTAAACAGTGGAACGACTTTACTGTGTTTCATGAGATCAGGAAATACTCCTTGTCTACAAATGAGTTAAATATAAGAGCTAAGTAGGGAGAAATAGTCTCAATTATAGATCTAAAGACTTTAACAGATATTCACCAAAGATCTTCTGTTGATTTAATTTTAAGAGCTTTAAAAGCTTTAATAACGGCCAGGGGGTTTGTATGTTGAAACTTGATCTCTGATAGACATACCTTGAGATTCTTCCTAAGTAAGGCAGCAGAGAGCGCGGGTGACGAGTTAAGAGCCTCTGTCGTTTTACGAGGAATATCAGCAAAGAAGTTTTCAAATTCCTGAGCTACCTCTGCATCTGAGTTTATGGGGCCATGTACGGTATTTAAATTAAATTCAGTTTCACGCTTTTTCTTACTACCAGTTTCATTATTTATTATTTTCCAGGTAGTTTTTATTTTGTCGTCTGCTGATTTTATTTTATTGCTAATAAACAGAGCTTTAGCTGTTTTGCATACACTTTTAAATAATTTTGAATATTTCGCAACATACTTATGAAAGCTTATATTATTCACATGTTGCTTTAGGCCATATAGTTCGTATAGCTTTTCCCTACTTATGCGAATGCCTGGAGTTGCCCTGTCACAACACGATACCCTTTGGCAAGGATACTGTCGGATTTTCAGGTTTCTGACTAACCCGTAACAACTCTTGTTGATTCATTGCTTCAACGAATCGGTTGCAAGTTTTGGTCACGTTAAAATGCCATTTTCGAGCATTTAATCTCGGTACGTTAAAATGGTCACCCATCCCTGGACCAACCTCGGTAAGTCTTGCTTGACCGCCAAGCGGCTGGTATCATTCAGCTGCGAACTCCTATCAAACCTTTCTGAGAATGTGGAAAAACTGAAGAGGTCACTTCGCTCGCTCTTATATTCTACATTTTCCTGTTTCTTGTGGAACTTATTATTTTTGAGCTCGCTTCGCTCTCTTTCAACACATTGCATTGTATACTATAACTTATTGATCAATGATACAATCATTCCTGACAAAGTAAATTTGTATGATTCATTTATAAGCCAAGAATACGTCTGTCGGATGATATGATGATGATGCCCAGAAGTACCGTCATCAACATCATCTTCCTAGCCGAAAGACGTCCACTGCTGGACATAGGCCTCCCCCAAGGGGTTAGGGGGGGGTTGCCATAATAGCCACGCTTGGCAGGCGGGTTGGTGATCGCAATGTAGCTGTTGCAATGCCCATTCTCTGGCGAGTCCCTTAGTCGCCACTTACGACACCCACGGGAAGTGATGGAATGGTGCTATTCTTTTACGTCCGACACCATACAGAACTACAAATGCATTGTCAACACACAACACAACCCATTAACTACAGTGTTCCCCAGTTAATGTGTTGCGGAGGTCTGGTAGGCAGCAGCTCCACGTACAATACTGGTATTCAGCTGAATCCGGTTTGACTGGAAGCCGATCCAATATCGTTGGGAAAAAGGCTAGGCAGATGCGTATTCTGACAATATCAACGACAAAAATAAATATATCAAGTGTTTCCTTTTAAATTCAAATACGGCAAGTTTTAGCAATAGGGCAAAAAACGTACTGGACAAATATAAAATAAAAACTGGCCAAGTGCAAGTTGGACTTGCACACAAAGGGTTCCGTATCATAAGCCGAAAAAACATGTTTCTTGAATGGGGCCTTATATTTTTATTTTATTTCTTTTTGAGAGTTTCGTACCCAAAGGGTAAAACGGGACCCTAATACTAAGATTCCGCTACCTGTCTGTCTGTCACCAGGCTGTATCTCATGAACCGTGATAGCTAGACAGTTAAAATGTTCACAGATGACGTATTAAATTTTTGTTGCTACTATACAACAAATAAAAATTAAATAAAATAAAAAAAATACAGACTGGAACTACCACTGGAAAGTCACAGGAAGCAAAACACGCAATTTCGTTTACTTGGATGATACATTTTCCATTTCCTCCAGCTATTTAGATTTATAAACCTGTCGGAACGTGTATTCTTTCACATGAAAAATGATTTTTGCAAACCGGTCATAAATCACGGAGATATGAGGTAACAAACATAAAAGAAAAAAATATACAAACGAATTGAGAACCTCCTCCTTTGTTTGAAGTCGGTTAAAATATGACATCCCTTTGTCTGATTCAAAAGCCATTTTCACGTAGATGCTGGTCTAAATTGTAAAATGGTAATGGAATTGCGAAAATTATGTGTTCGAAGGTACTTAACTTCATAATTTTCAATGGCCAAAAATATGAGCTTTTCGCTGTTGAATCTCGCGAAGTGAAACATATTTTTGCACTCGACTGTACATTGACACAAAGAGTTCTTCAGTGGTGGCATCTATTCGGATGCACCACGGTACTGATGATGACAGTAGCGATATCTATCTATCGTAGACTGAGATTTCGGTACTAAGAAAATTGTCATTACCTCGTCCTGTTTGTAACCTTCGATCAAAAAAGAGTGGTGTCATAAAAGGTGGGTGATTCTTTGGGCCAAGAGACCGTGAATTTTTCTGCGGAGGTCTGACAGGCAGTCGCTTCATGTAAATACTGGTACTCATCTGCATCCAGTCACACTGGTAGCCGAAGCCAACTGTGTCGGCAAAAGGCAGATAAACATAGATTTTTGAGGGATACAAATAAAACTACAGTTTGACCTACTCACTACTTTAATTCTAATTAACCTAATATTCAAATAATAAACTCGTCTTGGCCAACAACATCTAATTATTTTATTAAAAGAGTAACAAACTTAGCCTATGTACCTATATTATTATTATTATTATTTTTATTTGCATATGGTTAAATGAATTGTTCAGCGAAACATCGCAGACTGTGTCAAGTCAGCTGTAAGAAGTTGTAATTTTGAGCATGATTATTTCTTTGTCCCTTCTGTGAAGTTTAACTAATCAATTTATCTTAACCATGTTCTTAATACTAAGACCTTACAGACAAACCGGCTCTATGGTCATCAACTTGAAGCAAACTATAAATGCAATTAAAACGGAAAACGAGATCATCTCGATGCGTTTCCTTGAAGGTGAAATCCCCCTGCTCAAATTCGAGGGGAATATCCAGGGAGAGTCCAAACTGAACTCCTCATGCTGGTCCAAGGAGTTGGCCGGTCCAGGAGCCGCTGGTGACACCTCGACTGGGGCCCTTTGGATCCCATGAAAGATATCGTAGGGGCTGACCGTTGGGAGACGCTGGTCTAGGCTCCCATTAAGCCGTAAGGTCTTGGATTGTACAAAGTCAGGTGGAAAAAACTGGATAAGAGTCAGGGCACTCTGGATCTGATGAAAGACTTTGCAGGAGGGACAGCCATTATGGGAAGAATCCTCAAGTTGGTGAGAAGAGTTGGTGTCTCTAGAGCCAGTTGGTAAAGTCTTGGTTCGAGCTAGGGCATCGTGGATCTGATGAAAATCTTTGAAAATCTTTGCAAGAATCACATGCATTGTGTGGAGGATCTTTGTTCAGGTCTTCCTCAAGCTGCATATCAGAGCGCTGCGAGGCTGGGTCAAGGCCAGTTGAATTCTGGTCTGGTTCCCCCTGGACCTGATGAAAGTTGTGGAAAGAACTACAGCCTATTGTATCTGGTAAATGCTGGTCTCCTCAGGCTGGTAGGAGGTGTTGGTAGAACCGGTGTCCTTTGGTGAATGCTGGACTGGAGTGGTGTAAGACTGATGACAGCGAGGTGTTGGTTGAGTGCCAGCACCATCAGCTGCTGGCATACTGCTGGTGGTTGAAGGATCTGGAAATTAAGAGAGCGTTATGTTAAGATTTAGAGGAAAGTTAGAAGTAATTTGATAAATGATGTTTATTTTGTGTAAGTAGGTTAAACATAAATCTTCTTTAGTAATTTTTAAGGTTTCGTACCCAAAGGGTAAAACGGGACCCTATGACAAGACTCCACTATCCGTCTGTCTGTCTGTCACCAGGTTGTATCTCATGAACCGTGATAGCTAGACAGTTGAAATATTCACAGATGATGTATTTCTGTTGCCACTATAACAACAAATAAAAATGTAACTAACTTAAAAATAAAAGGGGGCTCTCATAGAAGAAATGTGTTTTTTTTTGGTTTGTGGTACGGAACCCTTCGTGTGAGAGTCCTACTCACACCTGGCCGGTTTTTTAGCTACCCTGAGAAGAAGCACCAAAACAAACTCAACGATCAAAGTCTCTTTTAAAGTCCATACAATCTGTACTGGTCAAATCAAATCATATGAGAACAATGTAGGTTAATGTCTGAAGTGGCCTTTTGAGGAAAGTACCACACAGATTTGAGTGGACCTGTCCAGACAGTGCAAGCATTAGTCAGTTATCGTGTGGCTCATTTGTCGTTTATCTGTGCTAGTAACTTTAGTCGGAAAGGTGTTATTGATTGATTATAAAGAATACGCTAGTTGACACTTTGCAGGCAAACTTTCACAATATGTCTATGTTTCTTCTTATTAATGTTTATTGTAAGCTCTCAACGTAGCCCTTTTGCAATAAAATAAATGAATTAAAAAAAAAAAAACGGTTTGCACTCCGGGAGTGCCGGCAGAAGTGAAAACTTGATCATTAACGTTGTGCATTTTTGATATTTTGGAATGGTTGTGGACTAAGCATGCATTGAGGCAGACATTTTCACCGCGCGGTAGAAAGAGAGGGGGATATTACTTCCTCTCCTACGCCCGCCGCCGGCGCGGCGGTCTCGTCTCCCTCCGTCTTACGAATTTTCGATCAGGTCACGTGTCCTGACGCGAGTTTGTCATTTTTTACCCATCCCAAAAAGTGCACAACACTGCTAAAGAAGTTTTCACTTCAGTAAATGCTTTGACTTTGACATTTTTGGTAAAATGACAATGTTGTTTATATCAAAAACCTCTATTCAAATAGACCATTTACAGCATAGATATAATACAGGCACTTTTGAATCGTCAAGATCTTTTCATTTATTTGTTAACTTTACCCCACACAAGTAATTTCTCCTGTATCGTGGGTGCGTTTACAAACATACAAACTCACACATACAAACAGCCGGAACAACTACCTGTCGGCCATACAAATATTTGTTCCGTGCGGAAATCGAACCAGCAACACGCAGCGCAGCAGCCAATCGCTCGACCACCGCGCCAACCGTGTCCTCAAAATTGATCGAATCGAATCGATCTATCAGTCAAATAGATGAAGCTAGTCCTGCCGCGCTATCAACAAGAGCAGCAAGTTGTTCTGCAGCGAAACACACTCACTGACCATATCTCCAGCTCGGCTACTGCTATTCTTACAGGTGTGTGCAAGTAAAGTATCACCTACCTTCATCTCCATCGCCAGGACGCGGCATTCCGCCAGGCTTCCGAGGTCAGAGCCCTGGTGGCCGCTTGACAGTCCAATAAACCATGTCGAAAGCCGCCAAAATCGGGACACGCCGGTCGAACTCTGGAATCAATGGCATGTTATAAAAGATTTTATCAGCTTGAAAGAAAACGGGAACGTATCAAAAAACCAGACCGCCAAAAACGACTAAAAAGTCCCGATTAAGTCACATTTCTAGGTCTAATGCAGTTGCTGTCATTCATTTTACTTTTTGGTTACAACTCAATGTGGAAACATTGAGTTGTAACCACCAACTGCATCAGACTGCTTGATAATTATGGCGCTGAAAATCCAGGGTCATTTCAATTTTCAAATATGGATATACCCAGTGTCACTCACGATTAAGACGAATCGAACGACACCTCTCGAGCTAAAATCTATAAATGGATATACACCTCCAATATCGCCTCATCGATCAGTCCCGTGCGTGTCGACCCCCCGCCCTCCCGTACCACAAGACTTCAGCATGACCGACAAAAATGTGGCTGGGCTAAAGGTACGCCCATCCAAATGTACAGGGTTCATGATATGTTGGACGACAAACTGTATCACTGGCCTGTAGAGCCTTGGGTACACGGTAGAACTGCAGAGCTGAAGGACAAACCCGACCTCCGAGTTGGACGGCGGGCGGCGGGCGCACTGCGGCATTGCACAAAGGGCGTCTAGTCTAGAACAGCTAGCTGCACTGCGCAGGTCACAAGATGCCGGTCGATACTTTGATGTTATATAGACCTAATATATAGTTTCGTTATGTATTTCGTCCTACTTTGCGAGTGTAGTTGTTTTTATTGTACATAACGCCATCTATGAGCGAAAGTTTTGATGTTTGTTTTAACGCCACCTTTCGGTGATAGCAGGTACAGTCGGTTGTCAACATTATCTGACCCACCCTAAAAACAAACGAATTTGGACCCTCTACCTGCAACATTAAGGTTTATTCAATTTATATGAGCTTATCAGGCAAGTGCTCGTGAATTGAACAAATACAATAATAATACAGACACGCAAATTTGACCTTTATAACGATAGCTATAGGTTATAAATTTAAATTAGTGTAATAGCTAATTTTTAATAACTGCGTTCTAATAATTCTGGTCTCGTGGTCTGCTTATATGACTGAGAAAAACAAATTGCGAGATCAAATCCTGCGACGAACATATTGTTTTGCTTTCAATTTTAGAATTTATTCCAAAACCATTACTTGTTTTATTGTAAAGAACTATACACGGATAATCTTCAAATATAAACTTTTTAAAATGGTAATATTTTTGCATAACTTGTAATAAGTGGATAGTTGAAAAATAAATATTCGTATTCATTATAAAACTGGTATCCAAATGCTACTAAGGGTATGCAGTGACTACGCGCAAGCATATTTTACCTTCCCTTACTAAATTGCAAAAACAACGTCTCTTTTCAATTTTTTTATTTTCTATTTTATAGGCAGTTTTTTATCATCATGTCTCAAAGGAGTATTTAAAAAAAAAAGTAATCTATTTGCACGAGGAGTAGTTTATTGCTGTGCAAGAACAAACTTTATGCTTGTTACTATATGGTTCAAATTCTTTAGAATATTGCGTCTAGCATTACATCTGAAATCAAATTTCAATACTACTGTCATGAGTTGAGTTGGTCTTGTGGTTGCTAAGGTAGATCGGTGTTCACCGTCGCCTATGTTCGAAACCAAGTAATGACCAACATCAGCTCTTTGCTCAGCTGTTTTTTAAATTATTTTACTACACTTTTTTTTACATTTCTTTAATGGACGACGTAGGGTATTGTCTTTTTAAACGGGCAGTTTGTATAGAAATAAAACTAAACAATTAAAATGTTTATTATTTCATTAAAACACTTAAGTAACATAAAGTAAGTAAATGCTCATATATTTCCAAATTAATATAAATTTTATACTAGTATGCCATAATCAAATCTAACAATTTATAAAATTAAAAAAGGCATGCTTATGCTTAAAAGTTTGTTATCGAGAATATGAATTCATGTGTGAAATGCTTTATAGATTTACTTATAGCTGCCATATGTAGTGAATAAACATGTTATTTAAATAGAAAAAATATGTATTTATTTATTTACACTTTACGCACACAAATGTACAGAGGCGGACTTAATGCCATAGGCATTCTCTACCAGTCAACCTTTGGGAGATGCAGAGAATGGTGGTAGGTGCAATATGGTGAATAAAAAGCGATTGATATTTAATTAATACATACAAACATTTAAATAAATAATACGAATATATAAACTATACATACAATATAAATATATAATAAATACTCAAATTAACAAGATAAATAGGTACACGAAATACTTAAACAATTACAACAAATAGGTAATTGGAAAACATTAGCGATGTGATGATACTACTGCCAACTTCTTACGAATATGTTCGCGAACTTTAACTTTGAAGGCTAATCGGTTGGTGAAATCTATTCATAACAACAACATCACCACATAATCTGCAACATTTTAATGGTTTAACAATAAATCCATTGAGCATTTACTTACATGGTATGTTTAAAAATACCCTAGATTAATTAGTAGTGGAGTGGCGCACCGTCCCCTGCTATAACTTGCTGTAAGCGGCTACGCATACCGCGCACCATATTCCAACACAAATCTTTACCTCTCATGTGCTCCCAAGTCGATGTCACTATCTCAACCAAGTTGTGTTTGTTTCGCACTTCCGTTGTATCCCAATTTAAAACCATTTGACCCCATAGATTTTCTATAGGGTTCAAATCAGGACTTTTAAATGGCCAATTAATAACTGTCACACCTTCTTGAGCAGCTAACCAATCCTGCACAATGCCTGCACGGTGGATGGAGCAGTTATCATGCATAAAATAAATATGTGATGTTGGATAGGCAATTCGCACAGTCGGCAGCATGGCATCACGCAGAATCTCCAAATATTAACTACTATTAAACCTACCACCTACTTCCACCAATTCACCAGGTCCCATAGACGACATCCAGCCCCAGTTGCCCAGGGTTATTCTACCGTTGGTTCTACAAGGTAGCAAGCACTTCTCATTGTAGCGTTCTCCTTTCCTTCGCCATAAAATTTACGTCCATCTTTATCCGATTTAAATGATTTTTCATCAATGAAGATCACAACATTTTCGTCCCAATTAAAATTTAAATATTCCTGGGCAAAACAGACCCTTTCTTCGCGATGAGCAGGTGTCAATGCAATTTTCTGTGCCGGTTTATAATTCCTTATCCCAGCAGCGTGTAAATGCCTTCTCACTATTTCCACTGAAATATTGTGGTTTAATGCGGTTACACGAATGAGCAAAAAAGGATTGTCAACATGNTAAAACGGACCCTTTCTTCGCGATGAGCAGAGATCAATGCAATTTTCTGTGCCGGTTTATAATTCCTTATCCCAGCAGCCTTCTCACTATTTCCACTGAAATATTGTGGTTTAATGCGGTTACACCAATGGGCAAAAAAGGATTGTCAACATGGCTTGAAACAATGGCCTCGTGGCGTTCGAATTCGGGACTATAGGTACTTAATGGCTTTTGCTCCTGGACGAATCCGTTGAATATTTCCATTGTCTCCATAACGTCTTAGCCATAGTCTGGCCGTATTTCTCTAAAACAAAAAAAAAACATTTATGCAACTTGTAAGGAGTGAATGTAATGGTGAAATAGCCAACTACGCGTTCATTAATCACAATCAATAAAATAAAATAGGTATAAAAATCACTTACTGCTATATTAAGTCGACGACCAATCTCTCTAATTCCAACATTCTGCTCATTTAAAAATGTGATTTTATGTTTGGTATTGTTACGAGCTTGGGGTTCGTGACAATAAAAACAGCCGATTAAATAACCAAAAATGACACTATAATTTAAAAACACTAATTACAACTTTAAACTCACTAATTATTAAACACAAGTTCACCATTGATCACTTTATTCGCACTTGAAGATCGCTTCCGAAGTATTCGCTTGTATCGCTAATCCAATACCTACTGACTCAGTCGCTTTTTTTTTTTTTTGTGAGTGGCTTCTCGCAGTTCAACCTATAAGGTTGTCGACTGCTTAACCGGGCTTGCCTGTGGTGGCCTTAATATAATATTAAAGCCTCCAGCCAGGGCTTATAAAAAAACTTACAAACTAAGCGACTACACGCTAAGGGCACCCCCTGTGGGGTACGGGCCTTGGCTTGGAGAGGACAGCTAGGGACGGGCTGGATCGAACTGGAATTATTATTAAGGGGCGAATTTAAGACTATGACTCGGTCGCGGAATACGCGCTCCTTTTATAGGTCAGTTTATTCTAGAAACTTCCATTCTCGAAACATCTGGAAAGTACTCGTAACTACCGCTGCCGACTGACCAGATACCGAGAAGTGTAGAATGTTCTGGCAAAGAAATGTCTAGAGGGTACTTGACTCTACTAGTTCTGCTACTCGATACTAGATGGCGCTAGTAGTAACTTAATGTACCCGACATTAATTCTGGCGCGTAACAGTAGGTATTGTCATTAAGTTGCGACATGATGCTTTTATACACCAAATTACTTAAAAATACGAGTTACGTGAAACGATTTACAAATGTGTGTGCGCAGTCACTGCTAGGCGTAGTGTAACTTTTGTCACTGAGATTAATTTACTATCTACCTCACGAAGCAAATATATGTTTTATTCTTCGTAAATATAAATTCTGTGAACATAGTTTTTTTATTTTACCCACCTGTTTGCAAGATAAGTTATTAGGCGTAAATCATATTGGTCGTTCTTTAATAATGCAAGCAATATTGTAGAAATGAAAACAAATTGAAAAAGGCACTGATGATAGGTGGACTGTGATTTCGAACCCACATGTGGTTCGTCGTCAATCCAGCATCAAATCTCTAAGCCACAAGAACTTGTTAAGAACACGCGAAATTAAAGATTGGGTTGTAATTATGTAGTGTGACTTAAAAGCTTTTCAACTTTAATGTCAACGAGATAATGATTAAAATAGCTTAACAAAATGATAAATAATGCCGGTGGCTCCGACAATGTTGCGTGGGTTTACCATAACGTTACGTGTTAAAGATCAAATTTGCGTGTCTGTATTGTTATTGTATTTGTTCAAGTTCACGAGCACTTGCCTGATAAGCTCATACAAATTGAATAAACCTTAATGCAAAGGCAAAGGGTCCAAATTCGTTTGTTTTTAGGCTGGGTCAGATAATGTTGACAACCGACTGTACTACGTGTAGAGAAAGATGGAGCGCATTCTGTGATGCAGTTTGTATTTGTGGTTTATTGTAATTAGTAAAATAATAAATTAAATTTTAAATATTTTTATTCAAATCTCGCGGGCTACCTTATCGCGTCCCTTTTCAGGTAAATTAAGCTACAGTCCGTTCTCACTAATTTTATCTCTGATTGCATCACAGTGATAGTGATAAGGTTCCTGTGAGAGGCAACATATTTATGAACGGACTGCAATAGAACCATCAATCTTATTCGTATTATAACTTCAGACCATTAACTTATTATTATATAACTTCGGACCATTAACAAAAGGACTGTAGCATCTTAAAAACCGCAGGGAGATGCGGTGTGAGTGTGTTTAAACCCTGCGACTTAACAACCGGAGCATCGCACACTGGAGCGGTGTCCGGTGCAGAGTGATAACCACCTTAGTGATGAATCAGTCGTGAGACGTGATCTGTTGGGACTACGAGACTTAATCTTCCACTTCCAAAATAAGCTAAATGACTATAGGTCGGCAACTGGGGAGCATATTGTATTTAGGATTTTTAAAATAAAACAAAGCATTGGTTACATTTTTTATTTTTACAATTTTTTGTGGCTCATTTGCCTGATGCTGAGGATTTCTTTTAAGTATCTAATAAATAAATTATATAAGCTTAGGACTAGGGTTAACCCCTGGTCTCGGGTTCACCTCAAAACGAGACCAGAAGTTCAGATGTTACATCTTAATGTACTAAAGACACACTGTAGATACAGAGAAGAGTGTGATCTTCCGGCACACTCTTCAATGTAGATACGTGTCTCGCCAGAGCCTCGTTGGTATCTTCAGCAGGGTGCGCCGCGGGCAGGTGAGGTTGACTTTGGCTCTGCAGGTGAGGGTAGAGCCACTTACACCCCGTCGGTGTACAGTCAAGAGGGGTCATGGCGGTTGTAGCACCAGCTTCGGCGAACGTATGACGCTGCTCGTCAATCTAGTGCCTGAAAATTATTAAAAATGGCTTATTGTTCTGAATTGACTAGTAACTGCTTCACCAAACTGGTTAATAGTAAAGGATTACGATCAAGTTCAATAGAGAAACAAAATTGGAGAGTCGTTCGCCTATAAGCTAGGCTTTAGTCCTGAAAACCGAATATTTTGAGGAATATTTAACTTGAAAAATATAACCCTATTTTAAGTCCCACTGCTGGACGAAGGCCTCCCCTTTCTTCTTCCAAACTTCTCAGTCTTGTTGCGATCTCTTCCCAAGTATGACCCGCAAACATCGTCAGATCGTCACCACCTTCGCCGTGGTCGACCTCGATGGAAAAATCCTTCCACACGCTTCCAGTGGGTCAAAAAATAAATGGAATAAAATGCTTATACACTTACATTTTGAAGAGCTGCTGAATCCATTGCTTCGATGTCGCCACGAGGGACCAAGCCAAGCTGACTGCGAACCCATCAGCAGCCTTCTGAGACGCTTTGCCTCCAAAGACCTGAAAAATGTTATAGAACTGTGTCACAAAATCTAGATGAGGTTGGCACAGGAAAATAGAGTCATAATTATTTGTATCCAACAGTGAGCGAAGAAATGGATGATGAAGAATAATATTGAACAGATTTCTGTCAATTTTAGAGGATTTGTTGAAATTCTTCAGCGTCAGACGTATCACTGTTACAAAAAACAAGTGGTTTTACTTTTATTGATAGCAATCAAATCAACAGACAATTAAATTGTTAGCCACTACCCAACTTTATCTGGGTCAGCCTCCATTATAACAGCTATGAATTTAAATTACCTCGAATAATGAATAGCAGTGGAGTTTTGTGAGAAGATGTAGGAAAAATTTAAAAACTTTCCAGATTCTTTCTTGGGTTGCGCAGAACTGTTGAGTTGCAGAGTAGTTCTCTGAAACAAGAACGGGTGTTGGTCGTACCCGTTGTTGTTAGAAAGTCCAACTCCCGTCAGTACCCTGGAGCCTGAAGATACCAGGTGCGGATGGAAGCAGCAACTCGTCTTCCACGGCAGACGGCGGGTGGCGCACTGCGTCATTGCACAAAGGGCGTCTAGTCTAGAACAGCTAGCTGCACTGCGCAGGTCACAAGATGCCGATCAATACTTTGATGTGATATACCTAATATGATGTTTCGTTCTGTATTTGGTCCGACTTTTCGAGTGTAGTTTTTTTTATTGTACTTAACGCCATCTATGGGCGAAAGTTTTGGTGTTTGTTTTAACGCCATTTGTCGGTGATAGCACATTCTGTAATTCAGTTTGTGTTTGCTTTTGTGGTTGAGTGACTGATGTGGTACATTGTAATAAGTAAATTAATAAATTGAATATTCAATATTATTATTTGAATCTGGCGGGCTATCCTATCGCGTTCCTCTTCAAGCAAATTAAGCTACAGTCAGTTATCACTAATTTTATCTCTGATTTTGCATCATAGTGATCTTTATTCCCGTAGTGATAAGGTTCCTGATATAGGCAAAATATAAATGAACGGTCTGCAATAGCACCACCAAACCTATTCGTATTTAACTTCAGACCATTAGCAAACAGGGATGGAAGTTTTAGAAAAACGCTTCTGCAATATATCCACCTCTTTCTTCCTTACAAAATATCCTATGAGTTCGAAAGAGAACTCTTCTGTTTGTAAGTACAGACGGATAGTGTGTGAGCGAGAGGCGATAAAATATACCCCTATTTAAGAAACAAAATGGTGTCGTAACTTACGGATGTCGTATTCACACCCTTCCGCAAGCGAATGCAGAATGTTGCTATGATAGAAATTTGCCGTGTTGCCAGTTTAATAAACTTAAGTTGGTTTAAGGTGAAAGCTTCGATGATTAAATATATGTTTTAAAATTTACTTATTGCGGAAATTTTGCAATGCGGTTAAGCAGGAATGATCGTTATGGAAGTTAATAATAACTATTATTACATATTATGTAAGTATATGTGTAAGCGAGTGGAAACAAAGAGGGAAGGGAATATCTAAATCCATAGCATAATTGCTCACGCGTCAATCGATTTTCACCCTTAAAGAAACAGCCCAGCGGAGTCTAAAGACCAATAAGAAAAAAATTGCAGGACTAAGGAAAACATAATGTCAACTCCTCCAGCTCATCCTCCAAAGACAAAGCTTCTCCTCCTTATCTAGCAAGGAGGCAGACGTAAGCCAATAGGCACCAAGAGACCCGAACCATGACTGTATGCTGTAACAAATAATCTGATTTATTTCAGTCGCCTGTTGGGACTTCGAGAATTAATCTTCTACCTAGCCGTTTCCTAACTATAGTGGGGTAGTCTGCAGCTACATATGTGATGAAGCAACCACCTCCCGGACCGTCAACACCCAATGACTGGATAATATCATGATACACAAGTAAGAGCGCTCCCACAGGCGAACTACGCAAATGAGGTTCCAGATCCGACGCTCTTTGGAATAGAGTGACCTAGTTGCGTGTCCACTCACTTACTTACTGATGCACTTCTCATCGTTCAATGCGATGCAATATACAAGCTTCTTTTTAGAAATTTAGAAAAAACACGTTACTTATTTATTAAATTCTATAAGCAAGTTTCAGTAGGTACTGAACTAATATCATCATCTGCCTAGCCTTTCCCAACTATATTGGGGTCGGCTTCCAGTCAAACCGAATTCAGCTGAATACTAGTATTATACGTGCCTTGGCTGCCTACCAGACCTCCACAACCCATTATCTGGGTAACACTGTACTCCTTGGCAAGACTGGTGTCAGATTATCTCGCTTCTGACAATCCGTAACGACTTCCAAAGATCCACAAAATGACAGCCGGGACCAACGGCTTAACGTGCTTTCCGAGGCACGGAGGAGTCTCGGTATGTCAAGATGGTCACCCATCCACAGACCAACCTCGGCAAGCGTTGCTTAACCTTGAAGATTGACCGGTGCGGCCGTTATTATTCAGCCACGAGCTCCTCAGTACTGGACTATAAATTAATTAAAATACTACGAGTGCAACGTAAGTACAGTAAAAAATAACGGCGAAATAACTGCTTTACAAACCAGAGAACGTACGCTGTAGCAAACTGCAAAAAGCGCAAATAAATCTGCCTTTCTCTCAGCTCACCAGCTCAGTCAGCTCTCGTCTCGATTCATTGAGTAGGGAGCTGGTGAACTAAAAGAGCGAACTAGTTTGCCAAGGAGCGGCGAACTAAAATGAGCGTACCTATTCGCGAACTACTGAGGGCAAGTCTAATTGATATGTGTTGAATTGGTATGTGTTAATGTTACAACAAAATACCTTGTGACATATTAGAACTAAATGAATGAAAATTTAAAACTTATGTTAAAAGCAAACTTTGCAAAAAAAGCATACCTATTACAAATTAGAAGATTACATTCAGGATAAGAATGTTTGGAAACATGCTGGTCCTGCTCCATAGGACAATCAAGGGTGTAGACAAAATCAAACTGGTTGATTTATGTATTAACTTTATAAATATACTGTTTCTTTTTTGTGTTTTTATTTTTCTGTTAACTCACACACTGTTTAATTAATAATAATAATAATAATAATAAACGTTTATTTCGACCAACATGGATCATAGCACACACATTACACATAGCAAAATAATAACAAAAACACACATACCTACATAAAAACACGTAAAAATCCAAATATACATATTACTGGTTTCGATTGCTCAGTAAGTGAACCATACAGCAATGGTTCAGGTACTGACAATCGAACCTCTGCGCGAATGCCCTCAGGATGCCGTTGAAACTAGTCCGAACCCTGCGCACCAGGGATGTGCACCGTTTTCGCATAGTAGAGTAGAAACAGTCTACTTGTGACTCGGCGAACATCCCTGATGCGCTACAGAATCGGGGCAGCCCCATCAGCACTCTGAATGCATTATTATATTGCACACGCAAGGCGCTGTACTGTCCGCGCGTGTACGTGACCCACAGGCTGCTCGTGTAGAAGGATGCTATGCTATGCGTGGGTGTTAATGGTTCCAATGTTTGTAAATATGTGGTTACCATTTATCTAAATTTATTTAGAAAATGAATAAGTTTACCTCTGCTGGTAATACTTTGTTCTTATAAGTAGCATACTCTGGGTGCATCGTCCTCACATAATATTAAATTAATTTTTGTATAACAAATTTTGTAAAACGATTTTTTGAATCGTGTAGTAGGTAACTATGGAGTTTCTTGTCCTTTCTTCTCCATAAGAATCTACCTTTCCGAATGGACAGTAGAGTCACTTTTTTTAATGTAATACTTGAAAAGTACCGTTTAATGGCCTGATTGAAATAAACGTTTTGACTTTGACTTTGATACTCCTAGACAAGAACAGTATCTGATTTTAGGACTCCTGAGTACCAGTTACTTGTCAGATTCTTGAGCTGCTACTGTAACATCAAGTCAGTTTAACTAAGCTTGCAAATCTGAAGTAATTTATCATACTTGTGCACATAGCTTATCTTATTTATTTATTTATTATATACTTTATTGTACACCTCATAATAAGAACAGGACAATCATACATAAAATCTTGGTATGGACATGTGAAGATGAAAGGAAGAAATGCATGTGACTAATAGAGTAATGAATATAAAAATTTTGATAATGTCAGGAGTGATATTAAAGAAAAGGGAGTTAGTAAAAGCATGACGGGGCATATTGTATGAAGGATTTTTTTAATAAAACAAAGCATTGGTTACATTTTTTATTTTACAATTTGTTTGTGGCTCATTTGCCTGATGCTGAGGATTTCTTTTAAGTATCTAATAAATAAATTATATAAGCTTAGGACTAGGGTTAACCCCTGGTCTCGGGTTCACCTCAAAACGAGACCAGAAGTTCAGATGTTACATCTTAATGTACTAAAGACACATTGTAGATACAGAGAAGAGTGTGATCTTCCGGCACACTCTTCAATGTAGATACGTGTCTCGCCAGAGCCTCGTTTGTATCTTCAGCAGGGTGCGCCGCGGGCAGGTGAGGTTGACTTTGGCTCTGCAGGTGAGGGTAGAGCCACTTACACCCCGTCGGTGTACAGTCAAGAGGGGTCATGGCGGTTGTAGCACCAGCTTCGGCGAACGTATGACGCTGCTCGTCAATCTGGTGCCTGAAAATTATTAAAAATGGCTTTTTGTTCTGAATTGACTAGTAACTGCCTCACCAAACTGGTTAATAGTAAAGGATTACGATCAAATCAATAGAGAAACAAAATTGGAGAGTCGTTCGCCTATAAGCTAGGCTTTACTCCTGAAAACCGAATATTTTGAGGAATATTTAACTTGAAAAATATAACCCTATTTTAAGTCCCACTGCTGAACGAAGGCCTCCCCTTTCTTCTTCCAAACTACTCAGTCTTGTTGCGATCTCTTCCCAAGTATGACCCGCAAACATGATCAGATCGTCACACCACCTTCGCCGTGGTCGACCTCGATGGAAAAATCCTTCCACACGCTTCCAGTGGGTCAAAAAATAAATAGAAAAATAATGCTTAAACACTAACGTTTTGAAGAGCTGCTGAATCCAATGCTTCGATGCCGCCACGAGGGACCATACCAAGCTGACTGCGAACCCATCACCAGCCTTCAGAGTCGCTTTGCCTCCAAGGCCTGAAAAATGAAATATGACTGTGTCAGAATAATCTACATGAGGTTGGCACAGGAGCGTGGGGATTGGCACAAGAAAAGAGAGGCATATTCCCAACAGAGGGCAAAGAAATGGACGATGAAGAAAGATATTTAAGATATACAATTCCTGTCAACGTCAGAGGTCTTGTGGAAATTCTTTAGCTTCAGACGAATTCTTTCACAGAAATGTAGTATTATATAACTTTTATCGATAGCAATCAAATCATAAGTCTAAAAAACTGCCTGCCGTTTCCCAACTATATCTGGGTCGGCCTCTTAAAAACCAGATGCTGCTGAGTACCAGTATTTAACATAGAGCGACTGCCTTTATGACCTCCACAACCCAGAAACTGGGTAACACATTATCCCTTGAGCAATAATTGCATGTTATGCACGAACAAAAAAATGCTGAAGTTGATAGTAGCTACGAATTTAAATTATCTCGAATAATGAATGAAAGTGGAGTTTAGTGAAAGGATGTAGAAAAAAAGACTTACCAGATTCTTTCCTGGGTTGCGCAGAACTGTTGAGTTGCAGAGTAGTTCTTTGAAGCAAGAACGGGACTTGGCCGCACCCGTTGTTGTTAGAAAGTCTTACTCCCGTCAGTACCCTTGAGCCTGAAAGTATCTGGTGCGGATGGATGCAGCAACTCGTCTTGCACGCCAGACGGCGGGCGGCGCACTGCGGCACTGCACAAAGGGAGTCTAGAACAGCTAGCTGCACTGCGCAGGTCCCAAGATGCCGATCAATACTTTGATGTGATATATCTAATACGAAGTTTCGTTATGTATTTGGTCCAACTTTTCGAGTGTAGTTTTTTTATTGTACTTAACGCCATCTATGGGAGAAAGTTTTGGTGTTTGTTTTAAAGCCATTTGTCGTTGATAGCAGATAATAAGTATAAAGGAAGATGGAGCACATTCTGTGATACAGATTGTATTTGCTTTTGTGGTTGAGTGACTGATGTGGAACATTGTCATGAGTTAATTAATAAATTCAATATTCAATATCATTATTTGAATCTCGCGGGCTATTTCATCGCATCCCTCTTCAGGTGATTTAAGCTGCAGTCCGTTCTCACTAATTTTATCTCTGATTTTGCATCACAGTGACCTTTATTCTCGTAGTAATAAGGTTCCCGTGAGAGGCAAAATATAAATGAACAGACTGCAATAGCGCCATCAATCCTAATCGTATATAACTTCAGACCACTAACAAACAGGGACGCAAGTTTTATAAAAACGCTTCTGCAATATTTCCGCCTCTTTCTTCCTTACAAAATATCCTATGGGTTCGAAAGAGAACTCTTCTGTTTGTAAGTGTAGGCGGTTAGTGTGTGAGCGAGAGACGACAGTAGTTGTCTCTATTTAAGAAACAAAATGGTGTCCTAACTTACGTACCTACTTACGTCATCCACACCCTTCCGCAAGCGAATGCAGAATTTTGCTATGATAGATATTTGCCGTGTTAGAATGCTTCGATAAATAAAAATTCCTCTCATCATCTGCCTAGCCTATTTCAAAATCTATTGTTGGTTTCCAGTTAAGCCTGATTCAGCTGAATTTATTTCATTATTTATTAAATAAATTCATTTGATTTGTTTTTCAGTATTTGACGTGGAGTGACTTCCTATCTGACCTCCATAGACCCAGTAACTCCTCAGCTAAGTAAAATAAGCTGAATGACTGTAGGTCGGCAAATGGGGTGCATATTGTATTTAGGATTTTCAAAATAAAACAAAACATTGGTTACATTTTTTATTTTTACAATTTTTTGTGGCTCATTTGCCTGATGTTGAGGATTTCTTTTAAGTACTAAATAAATTACATAATTTTATGCTCGTAAATATCGAGTTAACCCCTGGTCTCGGAATCACCCCAAAACGAGACCAGAAGTTCAGATGTTACATCTTAATGTACTAAAGACACACTGTAGATACAGAGAAGAGTGTGGTCCTTCTGCACACTCTTCAATGTAGATACGTGTCTTGCCAGAGCCTCGTTGGTATCTTCAGCAGGGTGCGCCGCGGGCAGGTGAGGTTGACTTTGGCTCTGCAGGTATGGGTTGAGCCACTTACACCCCATCGGTGTACAGTCAAGAGGGGTCATAGATCATCAGCCGGTTGTAGCACCAGCTTCGGCAAATACATGACGCAGCTCGTCAAACTGGTGCCTGAAAATTATAAAAAAAATGGCTTGTTGTTCTGAATTGGCTTTTTCGATAGCACACATAAACTTCTTGGAACTGCCTCACCAATTTGGTTAATAGTACAGGATAACGATCAAAATTCAATAGAAAAAAAAATGGAAATTCGTTCGCCTATGGCTAGGCTTGAGTCCTGAAAAAATAATATTTTGAGGATACTTTGAATAAAATGGAATCAAATAGACTTATAGTGGCATCAATGCGGACATGAAAAACTAAGAAACGAAATTTGTACTTCAACAAAAAAGAACCGCAGCGAATATCAACCATCGGGCAGTTGCCCACCAGACACAATAACCGTCTGGTTCGGAGGATCCACCCATTTCCAGTGGAGGTATGCGGGACTTTACTCTCCGTACCGCATATCTTAAAATAAATAAGATAGTAAATTAGTAGACTTCATTTTAATACACACACCTACACTCACTCTAACAAATATACTTTCACACACACACACACGCAACACGCACAATACACTACACACTCACAGACACACCATTTTTAGTTTTAACATTTTCTCTATTTTAGTTTTTAAATATTCCTCTATGTACGTGAAGGCTTGGATGTTTACAAATTAGTGCTTAATAGTATTGTTTTAAGAGGGTGAGAGCCTGGAGATCTGTCATACAGGTCCCGAACCCACTACAGACTCCAGCTGTCACAAAGGTTACAAATTTGATTGAAATAATATGTCACGAACCAATGTCGGTACCTTTTGAGAGAAATAAATCAAATTTTTATTATTATTATTATTACCTCCATAGACTTAAAAAAACCCTCTGCTGAACAAAGGCCTCCCCTTTCTTCATCCAATTTTCTGTAGAAACAACTACAGTTAAATCCTTCCACACGCTTCCAGTGGGTCAAAAAATAAATAGAATAAAAATGCTTAAACACTTACGTTTTGAAGAACTGCTGAATCCAATGCTTCGATGCCGCCACGAAGGACCAAGCCAAAATGACCGCGGACCCATCAGCAGCCTTCTGAGACGCTTTGCCTCCAGGGACCTGAAAAATGTTATAGAACTGTGTCAGAATAATCTAGATGAGGTTGGCACAGGAAAATAGAGTCAAAATTATTTAAATCAAACAGTGATCGAAAAAAATAGATGATGAAGATTAATATTGAACAGATAAATTCCTGTCAATTTCTGAGGATTTGTTGAAATTCTTCAGCGTCAGACGTATTACTGTCACAAAAAACAAGTAGTTTTACTTCATCGATAGCAATCAAATCAACAGACAATTAAATTGCTGGCCTCGTCCCAACTATATCTGGGTCACCCTCCATTATGACCAGATGCAGCTGGTGCAGTGAAGTCCCAGTATTTAACAAAGACGACTGCTTTTATGGCCTTCACAACCTAGAAGCTGGGCAACACAATACCCTTTTAGCAATAATTGTATATTCCGCACGGACCAAAAAATTTTAAAGTTGAATTATCTCGAATTATGAATACAAGCAGAGTTTTGTAACAAGACGTAGTTATAAGTTATGAACGTACCAGATTATTTCTTGGTCGGGGGTTGACCGCACCCGTTGTTGCCAGAAAGTCCTACTTACGTGTTGCAGGGCAGTCGGCTGGCGGCGCACTGCGGCATTGCACAAAGGGCGTTTAGTCTAGAACAGCTAGCTACACTGCGCAGGTCACAAGATGCCGATCAATACTTTGATGTCATATACCTAATATGTTGTTTCGTTATGTATTTAGTCCTACTTTGTGTGTGTAGTTCTTTTTACTGTAGCTAACGCCATCTATGGGCGAAAGTTTTGGTTTTTGTTTTAACGCCATCTGTTGGTTAAAGCAAGTACTATGTGTAGAGTAAGATGGAGCGCGTTCTGCGATGTAGTTTGTATTAATTGCTTTTGTGGTTGAGTGACTGAGGCGGTATCTTATAATAAGTGAAATAATAAATTCAATTTTAAATATTATTATTTTATTAACTTTTACAGTGTAGACTTTTTCATTCAACGGCTGACTGATAGATAATGACTTGTTGCATTTAGTCCGCATTTGTACCAATACTGTATATAAAGTTCAAAAAAAAAAAAAAAAAACAATTCAATCAAGTGCGTGGCCGGTGCATTTTTATTTTCAGCCCTCGTTGACCCCTAATATTCTTTTCCTTAATTCACTACATTGTTGTTAGTCACTGCATAGCAAAATATTCTGAAATAAAATATTTGAATTTTAATTTAGCCATGCAGTGACTTTTCCCTTCCCATCGAAATACTTAGATAATATGGTAAGTATTTGACTTAAAAAATGTAACTAGTCCGTTAGATAGATTTCCAAAAAATATTGGACACTTATTTTTTTTTTTGTCACGTAAACAAAAAACTGGCCAAGTGCAAGTAGGATTTGCACACGAAGCGTTCCGTACCATAAGCCGAAAAAAACATTAAAGCAAATTATGTATTTTGCCAAGCTCTGACAATTAGCGAATGCGGTTGTCGTAATGCCAAAGTATAAGCGATTGATCTCGAGACATTTCGGCAGCGTTTGTCATTCCCATACATTTATGACGTCTAGATTCCCACAGAGCCAATTCTACTAATTTTCAAGCAACGTTCGCATTCCCATATCAGTCGGAAATGATCTCTCACTTTTTGTTTTTATTTATACTTACGATTGCAACCACTTTTTTTTTTTTAGCGTGGCGTGAAGGGCGTGTCAGACTCTTACTGAATAAAACCCATCCGTGTTCCTTCTAAAGCCCTTTGCGTTCCAGAGCCGCGGTGACTCTTTCGAACAAATTCCGCAACCCTGGCAGGCTCTGGCCCTAGCGGGCCTCGTCTCCTATACTGGCATCAACCCGGGCCTGGTGGTGACCGGACAGCGAGCCACCCAACACTCGCCGTCCGCAGGTCCGCGCCATCGGAAGGAACACGGATGGGTTTTAGTCAGTATGGGTCTGACACATCCTTCCGCTCCACTCAGATCGGAAGCAGTCATTTGATGATTACCCATTCTTAAAAAAAAAATACTGCTATATAAATTCAAGTTTTTAAAACTTAACAGACACATGTGTTGCTGGGGAGTTTGTTGCGCCACTTCTTCTTTCCAACTAAAACACTAGGAAGTGGTGACGGGCGGGCGTTTTGGGGGACTGTCTTTATGTAGAACTTTCACGTTAAAAAAAGCAGGCTCTCAGCCTAATTTCAATAAATTACTTTTTATTTTAATTTGATTTTGATTTCAAGATGCTAATGTGAACGATGCTTGAAAATTTGTAGAATTAGCATTTAGGTGTTACTGTTTAACTGACGGAACCGAGGTATTCGAAATACTTTGCCCTGTATCCAGTGACCAATGGGCAGCTTAAGAGCAGATGATCTGCTTCTACCGGGGAAGGTAAAAAAACACATTTATATTTACATTTATTTATTATATTCACATATATATTGGAAAATAGTGCTTATATCTATTTATATTGGTTCATAATACATAAACTATTTAATACATTATAATTTAAATATTGAAACTTATATTGTCGCCATTGGTGTAATACATTTTTTTTATCATCATCCGGTTTTTTTCCAATAATTGGATATCAATTAAAGACACATTTATGCAAAAAATAAATGTCAAAATAGAAAAAAAAGCTGTTGTCGACGAATGCATTGAACAGTTAATTTGACACGGACGCGAAACGTAAATAAATTAGTTTTGAATTTGAAGTTACTTGTGGGGGACAAGTAAGAAAATTAAATTTAAAGTTTTGTCAAACTGAAATTTAAATTAAAAAAAGAACTACAAAAATAAAATAAAAAATAGTAAAAATAATGATATTAAAATAAAAAAAAATGGAAAACCAAAAAAAATATATTATTGATAAAATAAAATATATTTTAAATTATTTTAGAAAGTAGATGAAAAACCAATATCTCCAAAACTAAAATAAAAAAAACCTACAGAAAATTGCCGGAGCGCGGGCGGCCGACGCGCACTGGGCCGGTTTTTTTTCTATTTCCACTGTAAATTTTTGCATTAATCGCGTTTTTCTTTGATATGCAACGCTTGGAAAAAAATCGGATGGTAATTTAAAAAATCGGAAGTATGACTATAATCACTCGAATATAAGTTTCATGTGATAAATTATAAAATGGGAGAGTAGAAGAGAGTTGACCACTTAAAACTAAATTATAAAATTAAGAAAACCAGTAATATGTCAAACATTACTGATGCTCTTGTGAACTTCTCTTCTTCCCGCCTTTTTTAGATATACATCGCAGGTTGGAGAAATCGTTTGTTCGTAAAAATCCTAGTGTTTTACAAAATACCGGATCACTGGCAACTTAGACAGAATTTTGTAATCGTACGACCTAATATCAGGGTTTTTACAAAAAAACCGCTTATCTTAAGTTCGAAGATGAATCTGATCACTGATTGGTTGATTTGAATGTTGTGCGCTGACGGATGCACTGATTGGTTAACAACTGCATTCGAGCCATGTTCTGACCAACCAGAATAAAGATGTTATGAATTTTTTCCAAGACCAGCCAATCATCATTCAATTCCAATCGTCCAAAAGTAAACAAACTAGATGTTTCGCAAAAATCCTGAAATTATATAATTTGAAAACGAAATAACTTCTCAGTTTCTAATAATTCAGTTTTATTGCAAAAAGACTATGGTTTTAGCTAAACAAATGATTTTTACAATTATCCTGCGACATATATCTTTATAGAAAAGGGGAAGAGAGCTTGACTCCATCATTGAAACAGAGTAAGAAAGCCAGCAATGCACCTAGATAAAGATCACATCACTAAAATTCTTGTAAGCTCGTCCTCTCCCCTCCTTTTGTGAGTAGTAACCTAACCTAGTGAGAATATTAATATTTCCAGGGACAATTGAAGTGTATTGTCTTCAATTGTACCTGGAAATATTAATATTCTCACTATGTGTGTAACTGCATCATATTTACCGAAATATCATGTAGTAACATGCTTATTTAACGCGGCTATCAGGCGCGGATTCAAAAATTGCTGAGAGAAAATCAACGGACCAAGCTTTCAACCGCGATCGTCGGTCCTATGAGCCTCCCCTCTTAAATCCGCGCTTACCAATGTTACCGTAGCACAACGTGTTTTTGAAACACGAACATTGGTAGAAGAAAAACCACTATTTCTAAATTAAATTCAAAGAGTTGAAAAGAATTATTAACACCAATCATTTTACCTGACTGTCCTAACATCTCTGATCGACTCTTCAACATAGTTTTCGTCTTTCAAAGACTGCTTAATTGTACTATTTAAGCAGTCTATGTAAGGGGATAGTGGTTTTTTTCTTCAGTGTTTTGATGGTAAAAGCCGGGTGTTGTGGCTTGGCTGCAGAATAGTGGCTGATGGCTTCATTGTGATATATCTGGCATCAGGGACGAGGAGATGGTGAGCTCGAATAGGACCTGAAAAAAAAACCATTACGTTTTAGGGCTGAAGTATCCGTAGGGTAAAACCAGGAAAGTTACCCCAGGGGTATAGTTGCCTCGATTTTAATTACTCTAGCTTCGCGGATGAATCACATGTTATTTTATTTATCAATCGAGAGACTTAACAACGACAACTAAGTAGACCGTGTTGCATGTGTCTGTGCGATTGCATGTGAAGGCAAGGTGCGATCAAAGTTCTTGCGCGATAAAAATCTTCTTTCTCGGCGGGGCACCTATCCTAAACGTAATTTATATGGATTAGGCAACTAACCCCCATATGGGATAGATGTCACAAAATTTAGAGGTCGACAAAAATCGCCAATATTCTGTAAATATCAAAAATAATGTTCTTTACTTTCACAAATTTGAAGATAATAAACCAAAGTACCTACCCGTTTTATGAATAAAGTGACAACTAACTAAATATATAATAATTATATATTTTTATAAAAAGTGTGGCAACTATCCGGCTTTTACTCTATGTGAGTTTGATAGCGGGCTGTATCTCATTAACAATAAGAGGTGAACAGTTGAAATTTTCATAGAATGTGTATTTCTTATTGCAACAAATAATAAAAATTAAAAAGCTAAAAGGCACAAAATGTTCAAGAAATGAGATTTTTGCATATTTTTTTGCTGTTGCTTGTACTTCTTTTTTGTACTTCATCAGCGATTGTGCAAAATTTTATGGGTTTTTTTTTTGTGCGGAACCCGATTTTTTGTCCATCTCAAAGTCAAAGTCAAAGTCAAAGTCAATTCATTTATTTCAACTAGACCATTAAAAGGCACTTTTGAACGTCAAATTTACAGTTTAAAATTAAAATATAAGTGACTCTAGTTGTCCATTCGCAAAAAGTAGATTCTTATGGAGAAGAACGGACAAGAAACTCCATAGTTACTCTTTTCAAATATAAGTTTTACAATATTTTGTATACATAGGTACATTGATCAATTGATTATATTATGTGAGCACAATGCATCCAACCTTACACTAATATACAGCACACACTTATATACTATAGGTCTTATATCTTTTTATAAGTATGTATTATTAAATCTTTTAATATTATTAAGTACTAGCCTTTGGCCGCGACTTCGTCCGCGTGGAATAGTTACTTGTGGCAGACATTTTTACTTTAAGATTATGAAGTTTGGTGGTAAACTATTTAAGTATTTATTAACACATTACACGTACACATGCATATACATTCTTATAATAAATATCATCCAAACTTTTGGTTATTTTTTTAGTACTTCAATTTGCTCCATGTGCAATTATATCTGTTTACTCTTTTATTTTGATTATATTTATATTTTATAATTTTTATATTTTGATTATATTTATATTTTATAATTTTTATATTGATTCGAATGAACCGCCACTCGTCCTTTGAAAGGTTCATTAGAAAACCAGCGTCAGACAGCATCAGTCTGTCTGACATATCGCTGAAATGGACCTTTTGAGTGCAGCCGTGAGACACACACTTAGTTTTTGGCGTACCTGTGCTAAATAAATATTATTATACAAAAAATAAATTTTGTAGGGCTGAAAATATAATAAACTACTACCGGGTAAAACGGGGTGGATAGAAATGCAGGGGTGAATAGAAACGAAACTTTGATCGGTGGTTTCACGTTATTTAAATATTGTTTGTAACAATGAAGAACCCAAGTTTTTTAATTATTAGTTTTTTTTTAATGTATGCTTCTTGAAAAACCATTCGTAAAGAATTTAAGTGAAAATCCCTATAAAAGTTTCTATTCACCCCTGCATTTATATCCACCCCGTTTTACAGTGTAGTACTGTAAAACGGGGTGGATAGAAATGCAGGGGTGATAAATAGCATTAAATAAATAAAAAAAAAGTAGATAGCCTACTTTACTCCATAGAAGATCAGCTATCCGCCAGTGTACAATAACATTAACGGTTGGTCTCAATAACCTTTCACCAACTGACGTTTCAGCTACTGTTGGCAGTTAATTTGACAGTTGGTTAAAGGATCTACCTTTAACCAACTGTCAAATTAACTGCCAACAGTTGTGAAAAGCTGTTATTTTGACATTACAAACAAACACTTCAATTTTATTTGTTTGTTTGGATATGTATCTATTTACTTGTACGTGTAGTGTATTAAGCTGTTTAAAAACATACCTTGATCTTAAGTCCAGGTGATCGCGGGATCCTAGCCTGCAGGCTGCAGAAACCGGTGGAATGCTGATAGCTTGAACACAAGAAGCGAAGATGGACAGGGATGGTGGATCGAAACATCAGCCGCCATTAGAGACGAGTCAGGAATGGTGGTTCTCCAGAGACCTGGAAAGTTATGAAAAATATGTTTGAATAAATAAATGTTTTATACCTGTTTTCATTTCAATTTTTTCAATGCATTCAAGTTAATTTTTATTTTCCTATCAATTATGGTCGTTACATATTTTCATAATGAAAAAAACAAAAACATGCTGGTCCTGCTCCATAGGCCAATCAAGGGTGTAGACAAAATCCAACTGGTTGATTTATGTATTAACTTTATAAATATACTGTTTCTTTTTTTTGTGTTTCTATTTTTCTGTTGACTCACACACTGTTTAATTAATGGTTCCAATGTTTGTAAATATGTGAGTACCATTTACCTAAATTTCTTTAGAAAATGAATAAGTTTACCTCTACTGGTGATACTTTGTTCTTATAAGTAGCATACTCTGGGTGCATCGTCCTCACATAATATTAAATTAATTTTTGTATACCAAATTTTGTAAATCATTATTTGAAAAGAGTAACTATGGAGTTTCTTGTCCGTTCTTCTCCATAAGAATCTACCTTTCCGAATGGACAGTAGAGTCACTTTATTAATGNTCTATTTTTCTGTTGACTCACACACTGTTTAATTAATGGTTCCAATGTTTGTAAATATGTGAGTACCATTTACCTAAATTTCTTTAGAAAATGAATAAGTTTACCTCTACTGGTGATACTTTGTTCTTATAAGTAGCATACTCTGGGTGCATCGTCCTCACATAATATTAAATTAATTTTTGTATACCAAATTTTTTGAAATCATTATTGGAAAAGAGTAACTATGGAGTTTCTTGTCCGTTCTTCTCCATAAGAATCTACCTTTCCGAATGGACAGTAGAGTCACTTTAATAATGTAATATTATTATTTTTACTGAACTGTAAACGATGACGTTCAAAAGTGCCGTTTAATGGCCAAATTGAAATAAACGTTTTGACTTTGACTTAATTCAATCAATCCACCATCATTTAATCAATTATAATTTAAATAAGTAATTTACATTCCAATGATGTACACAGAATTGAATGATTTGATAATTTATGATTGCTTTTAATTATTATTCTTTGTACTTATGTAAAAATTCTAATTTCAATAAGTTATAATTTTGGTGCATGTGGTGTTAACCTGTAATTAATTGTTGCACTTGAATATGTTACTCTAGTTATTAAATCAGAAATTTATATAGTGTAAACAATTGCCTGTTGGTCGAGTGGCTAGTGACCCTGACTGCTAAACTGGTCGTGGGTTCGATTCCCACTCAGGACAAATCTTTGTGTGATGAGCATGATCATTTGTTCTGTGTCTGGGTGTAATTTGTCTATAATATGTATGTGTTTAGAAATATAAAGTATGTTTATCAGTTGTCTGGTTGCCATAGCACAGGCTCTGCCTAGTTTGGGATCGGATGACCGTGTGTGAGTTGTCCCTAGATATTATTATTATTATTATTATTATTAATTGTTGGTTAACCTAAATAAATAAATAAAAATAAATATACAATGACAATATTATAATATCCATTTGAATGAAAAAAGAAAAAAGAAGACGAGTTTGTTTATGTGCGCCATAAAAACAAACTGATCAAGTGCGAGTCGGTCACGGAAGGTTCCGTATCATAAACCGAAAACATCACGTTTCTTTCATGGCTTTTTAATTTTTAAATTCCGTTTTTTAGGGTTCCGTAGTCAACAAGGAACCCTTATAGTTTCGCCATGTCCGTCTGTCTGTCCGTCCGCGGTTAAGCTCAGAGATGCTTAGCGCTAGAAAGTTGAAATTTGGTATGAGTTTACATATTGATCACGTCCGACAAAGTGGTAAAATAAAATCTTGAAATAAATTGAAGTGAAAACTTCTTTAGCGGCGTTGTGCACTTTTTGGGATGTGTAAAAAATGTTAAACTCGCGTCAGGACACGTGACCTGATCGAAAATTCGTAAGACGGAAGGAAAGTTCTGAAGTGTTAAATTTTTTATGTAATATAAATTGTCATGTTTGTGTCCGATAGCGCAATAAATGATTATTGTATTTGACTACATAAATGATAGTATTTTTATACTGATAATTAAAGCAATTCGTGCGAAATTATTCCCTAACCATTCTAAAATATCAAAAATGCACAACTTTATTGTTCAAGTTTTCACTTCTGCCGGCACTCCCGGAGTGTAACCCGTTGTTTTTTTTTTGGTGGCGCCCCTACATACTTTACATGTAGGACGATGATTTTTCTTTTTATCGATTACCCCATAGTGTGAGGCATTGTCGGATAGGCCGTCGTAAAATATTGAAGGCTATATTGATCGCTAAACCACTTTTTCATCCAAGGACCGCGAAATATTAAGCGTTAAAGTGCAATTTTTTCTCAAATCGAAGTCCCCCCCCCGCCCTTTTTTTTGATTTCGCGGGGAAATCCTCATGAATGCCCTCCGCCCTGGGGCGAGCGGAGGGGTCTGTCAGACTCTTACTGACTAAAACCACCCCGGTGTTCCATCTCCCACCTACGCCGGGGATCGCGGGAACGGATGCGACTTGCGTAATCCCCGGCTGGTGCGCCGGCCCGCCTCTGCGGTCCACCTCGCATCGGCGAGGGGAGTGAGGTGTTTGACTCTCCCCCCGCTACGTCAAAGAGGGGCGCACGGGAACACCACGCGCCGCCACCTCGGGTCCGGATGAAAGATGAAAGGGGGGCGACGGACATGCCCCCCCCCGCCCCGTTTAGCTATCAGACCAGCTAAACGGTTGTTTTTGGAGACGAAAAAATTCATGGTATAATGAATTTTAAAGTAAAAGTATCAAAGAGATGCAGGCTTTACAAGTTAACGAGTAATAGTTGACCAACTTAAAAAATGGAACTGGGTAAGAAAAAAAATCCTAATAATTCCATAGAAAAATTCTTAAAACCAAGTGCATTTGTAACTTTGTAATCTTTTAATAGTGAAGTATATTTTACTGTTTTTTTTTGACATGGTTTAGGAGACGGGTTACTACGGAACCTTACACTGTGCGACCCACACGCACTTGGCCGGTTTTATTTAGAAATACAACGGCAATATAGAAAACCATAATCTGTTTACAATTGTCAACCTATTAAGGTTCATGAGACAGCCCGCAAATAAAAATAGTGAAAATAAATATTAGATATTATTATTTTATTATTATAGAAAGACGGACTGACAGTAGGTACAAAAACGAAAAAAAAAAGTGGCACTGGGAGCGCCGACAGAAGTGAACACTTGAACAAAAATGCCCAATGCGCCTCGCGATCCGCTACCATCGCCGAGCGCGCGCTGCGTTGCGTCCGTCGTATCGTAGCGATCCAAGATATAAAATCTTAAATATCTCGAAAACGGTAAGTCCAATCGCAAAAATAACCAAAATTTGGGCTCCCTACATACTGATCACTTTTAAATATCATTATAAATGTATAAATAGAACATAATACCAATAAATACTAATGGCAAAGGGTTAACAACTCGGAGTTAAAAGATAACCCCGGTTTAACAAGCGGGCCTAAGAAAATTCACTTCAAAATCAATACGACGGCATGGTTGACGTAGTGGTGAAGCGTTTGACTGCCGCGGTGCGTGTCGTGGGTTCGATTCCCGCACAGAACAAATATTTGTATGGCCTACAGATAGTTGTTCCGGGTCTGGCTGTTTGTGTATGGGAGTGTGTATGTTTGTAAACGCACCCACGATACAGGAGAAATTCCTAGTGTGGCAAAGTTTAAAAAAACACTAATATGTAAAACTAAGGTTGATTCGGACCAAATTAACTGTGACAGACGGACAGATACGCACGTGGTATAAAGGTTCCGTTCCTTCTACTCTCACATACGGAACCCACGCGCGCGCACGCGCGGTATGCACATAACTAAAAGAGTTATGAATATAAATGTGGATGGATGGACAGGGAGAGGGAGGCCAAAGAAAGATGGATGGATTGTGTTAGGAGTGATATGAAAGAAAAGGGAGTTAGTGATAGTGTGACGGCTGACAGGACAGAATGGAAGAAAAAAACGTGTTGCACCGACCCCAAGTAACATGAGATAAGGGCAGGAAGATGAAGATGATGATACGGAAACCCAACAAAAAAAAAAACAAAATTGAAATACTAATCTATAAAATTCTGATCCAGTAAATTCAGACTAAATTTGCTTTGTCCAGACAGTGATTCTTTCTGCAGTCGGGTTATTTGAAAAAACTCATTTTTATTTTATATTCGATATTTTTAGTTTACTGTACAGCAGCTACAAAACCCCACCCTTAAATATGACCACACACTTCTGAAACACCCTGTATATGGGTTCCGTCTGTATACGGCCATTCGGAACCATAAAATAAAAAATTGAAATGGGACCACTCCGAGAAAGTACTCTACCAAAAACGACCTAAATCGCTTCAAGTGTGCCTATAAAACTTGTAAAGTTCTCTCTATTTCGCCAGGATCCCACCATCAGATCCTGACTTGATGATCATGGGACCACCTGGGAAGTAGGTATACCCTTTTAAACAAAAAAACAACCAAATCGGTCCAGCCATCTTCGAGTAACCGGGGAACATACATAAAAAAAAAACAGGTTCCGCCGAATTGAGAACCTATTCTCTTTTTTTAAAGCCGTTTAAAAATGAAACTAACCTTGATTCCGAAATCTATGGTGCGCGATAGATCTGCAGTACCCTGGAGCCTGAAGATGCGGATGGAAGCAGCAACTCGTCTTGCACGGCAGACGGCGGGTGGCGCACTGCGGCATTGCACAAAGGGAGTCTAGTCTAGAACAGCTAGCTGCACTGCGCAGGTCACAAGGTGCCGCTCGATACTCCGATGTGTGATATACGATGCAAATAGTTATGTTGTTCTGTATAATTAGGGTTCCGTACCCAAAGGGCAAAACGGGACCCTATTACTAAGACACCGCTGTCCGTCTGTCACCAGGCCTAGGCCTAGGCCTAGGGATAGTTAGACAGTTGATATTTTCACAGAATTATGATGTATTTCTGTTGCCGTTCTAATAACAAATACTAAAAAAACCGGCCAAGTACGAGTCGGACTCGCGCACGAAGGGTTCCGTACCATTATCTATAAATAATGGTTCACGGCTTATGCATAAGGTTTATGTTTATGAAATTATTTTTATTTTTATATTTGAGTTGATTGAATGAAAGGTGAATTGCGGTTTACGATATATAACGTTTTAAAAAAAAACTACTTACTAGATCTCGTTAGAACCAATTTTCGGTGGAAGTTTGCATAGTAATGTACATCATATATTTTTTTCAGTTTTTTCATTCTCGTATTGTAGAAGTTACAGGGGGGGATACATTTTACCACTTTGGAAGTGTCTCTCGCGCAAACTATTCAGTTTGAAAAAAAATAAAAAAAAAAAAACCTCAATATCATTTTTGAAGACCTATCATACCCCATACTTTACATGGGTTTGATGAAAAAAATTTTTTGAGTTTCAGTTGTTATTATAGGGAACCCCCAAAATTTATTGTTTTCTATTTACGTGTGAAAATCTTAATGCGGTTCACAGAATACATTTACTTACCAAGTTTCAACAGTTATAGTTCTTATAGTTTCGGAAAAAAGTGTCTGTGACATACGCACGGACAGACAGACATGACGAATCCATAAGGGTTCCGTTTTTTGCCATTGGGCTACGGAACCCTGAAAAGAGAATAAATAGTTAAGGGGACTCCCATACAACAGACATGATTTTTTTTCCGTTTTTAAAGATGATCGTACGGAACCCTTCGTGCGCGAGTCCGAATCGCACTTGGCCGCTTTTTATGTTGTTGCGCGGGCCTGCGGGCTGCAGCGATGGGTGGCTCGCCGTCCGATAAGGGCCCGGGTCGAGCGTTGTGTTCCACGCGTGCCTCTGTAGGATTATTATTGAAAATTGTCTCTACTTATGTTGAGGCAATTTTATTATTTATACTACTATTATAAAGAGGTAAAGTTTGTATGTAGGTGGTAATCTCTGAATCTACTGAACCGATTTTGAAAATTCTTTTTGTATAGGTATTATATGACGATATTGAGAGAGAGCGGAGGGCGCTGTCGGTCAGAGCGAATATGATTGCCCGCAGGTTTAAGCGTGCTTCTACGGAGGTTAAAAAAACACTTTTTAGAACCTTCTGTTTCTCATTCTACACCTGTAGCCTGTGGGTACATTTTACGCAGAAATCGTACAGTGCTCTTCGCGTACAGTACAATAATGCTTTCAGGGTGTTGATGGGGCTGCCTCGCTTCTGTAGCGCATCAGGGATGTTCGCGGAGATGCATATTGATTGCTTTTATGCATTAATGCGTAAAAGATGTGCGTCCTTGGTGCGCAGGGTGCGAGCCAGTTCCAACAGCATACTGGGCATGATTGCTGGCAGGCTGGACTGCCGAATTGTAAGTCGTTGCTCCAGTATCTCAGCTGGAATGCTGAAGTAATGATTTTATTTGTTGTGTGCGTTTTTCTAATTGATGTTTTGAGTGTTTCACTAACATAGTTTTAAGTTTATTTATTGTTACTAACACTAAATGAGTCTTCGTTGCTCT